>VXAX01002150.1:0-136111 GCA_013399835.1 Leptocoma aspasia | reverse complement strand
TTTTTTTTTCTTTTTTTTTTTTTGCATAACCCCTGACTGATCCTGCCTTGCTGGCTGGTTCACCTTCCTTATCCATATTTTTACATAACTTACAAGTATCTTAATGGTATGAATTAATTTTTTTCAAGGGTGCACCCTGAAGGCTCACTGGGTGAACTGTATCTGTGCACCAAAGTTTTCTTCTCATGGAGTAATTAGTGTATCAGGCTGAATAAAACACATATAAATTAAGCCTGTAGTAAGTTGTAATAGATTTACAGCAAATAACTTGACATATCACATTGTCTATGAAGCTTTGTTCATACAGAAGCATTGCATACAAAACTTTTTTCCCTAAATCTGGGTTTCCATCATCCTGGGAGAGAGCTTCTCTCCCCAGACGCAGGGGATAAGGCTCTTGTCACAGAACTGTCACAGGCTCTCAGTTTTGTTCGTGTGGGTTCAAAATCTTTCACCTGGGATGTGGATGGAAAAATGGAAGTGCTTTTATAGTTGCTATTTAATGGGTCTTCAAATGTCAGCTGCTTGACAGAGATGAATTAGTCAGCGTGGTCTAAGTAGCAGTCCAAGGTGCAAAGTAATTTAATGCTCAGCTACAGAAATAGAAACATTTGCTGATGACTAGTGTGTATAATTATAATTCTGGATATTGCATTGACTTTCGTCGTATGGTCTTCAGCTGTTTAATAGAATTATATTTTTTTTTCCTATAACTGGGTACCTCTACACACACATAACACTTTTGTATAATTTATTATGTTCTCTGTTAGTATAACGACTTTTAGTTCAAAAATATGAAGACCCTTTTTTAACTACCTATTCTAAAAAGTTCAAGTTGGGTTCAAAGAATAAAATCATGTTCTCTGCTTTATGTACCTTTACCACTAAGAAGTGGCTGCAGTTAACATTTCCTTCAGAATGCTTTTCCCATCCATGAGCTGTCTTTCTGCACATATGTCTCTGAAGTGCTCGCTAGGCCGTTCTCCAGACATCTGAATTCATTCTCTTACCTAAGGCTGTGCTGAAACCTGCCTGCCAGAAGATCTGGTCCTTTGGCACACCCTCCTCTCCAAGTGTGCTGGCATGGCTGCTCCCAGGGCAGCAGGGTCAGCAGGAGCAGCGTTTGAAGGATAACTCAGATCTAGTTCCAGCTGATCACACACCTCTCAGGAACCAATTTTACCATGGATTGGTGGTAGGACACTGTTTGCTTCAGCTTTAGTGTTGGAATAGTAACTTCTGACTGGTAGTTTATGAGGCTCATAAACAGCATTAGTTTGAAACATTGTCAGGTTTGGGGGTTTTACTTATATGGGGCAGTGGCTGTTGTGCCCTGCAGAGGCAGCCCTGTGTCAGGAACCAGCTGTGTGGTCAGGTAGCAGGGCCGTGTGCCGTGCTCCCTCTGAGCCAGTTTCCGTCTGAAGCAATGGAGTTGCCTCACCCTGCCTGGGTGAGTGTGACTGGGCTGGTGTTTGAGCCTGAATCTGGCCCCTCCCAGGAGTGTAATGCATGGGTGGGGTGGGCTGGGGTGGTTCCAGCCCGGCTCTCTGGACACACCATCTGGAAGAGGTTTTGTTGGTACGAGGAGTTACAGGTACCTGATCAGCCTGTGCCTGAAGATGGTCTCTCCAGGCTCCTCAGCCCACTGCAATCCAGTAAGATCTGCAGACAGGAGACACTTTCTCCCAACAGATCCCACAGCCTGTTAACCTTTGGCTGGGGAGCTGTGGAAAACTGCAGGCAAATAACTCCTGATGCAGCTGAACTTTCCATTAGAGCCTGAGCCACAAACTTCTTCATAGGCGTGTTCTTGCACTCCTGTACTTAGCCCTCCTTGGTAGTTACTTAAAATAGACTGCAGAAAAGCACCCTTAATGTGAAATAAACATTCAAACAGAAATAGTGTGCAATAGCACTGCACTCTGGGGGGAAAAAAAGGTTATGCTTTGCCTTTTGGTGGAATGAATAGCTGTTAACCTGAGTGTGTTTTGGATACATATGTCAGAAGCAAATGAATTCAATGAAATTCCATTTCTGGAATGATTAGAACCTTAAGGGAACAAGTCAAAAGATTTAACATCAAGTCAGAGTCAGGAAAAAAAGAAAAAAATGTAATGGTCACATTTATTTTTGTTTTCATTTGTGTGCTCCATCCTCTGTACTTGTATTGCAGTGAACAATAGTAGTACTACTTGCATGTGTGAATGTGGATCTTCTCACACGCATTTACAAGGTGTTTTACAAAGGCCTTTTGCCCAGTTTGCCAAATTCTTGGCTTTTTTTTTTCCATTTCTGTAGTCTAAGAGTTTTTTTCCTCATTCAGAGTTGAAATGTTCATCCTCAAATTTGCTTATAATTACTTTTCTGTGAAGTTACTTATGAATTCTGTAATTTAGAGAGTGTGATCTGGACTTGTCATCCAAACAGTCTTTTCACATGGTTTTGCTTAAATAAATGATTGTCTGGTATCTGTAAATGGCCACTTTTTTTTTTTTTAAAGCAAAATATGAATTAAATGACATGTGCAATTTTTGATTGGTTTGACCAACGACTTGACAAATGATTTCTTTTTTTCCCCCTCAGTATTCTTGGATTTGTTCCTACCCATGTTTCTGTGTTTTCTCTTAAAGGAATAACTTGTATATGTATGTTACTGAAGCACTGTGGGTTTTCAGTGTGTTTTTGGCTTCACTGGAATATTTAGCAGGCAAGTCTTGAAGTGGCTCATTCCTGCCTTCTGCTGGTGCAGGAGCTGTAAAGTTGTTCCATGAGCTGGATTCCAGATGAAAAATAGCTTTGTGCTGGTTTATTTTTTCAGCTGAATTTGTTCTGTTGTTTGTTTTGTGCATGTCAGTGTAGAAACGTGTGTGTTGACATTATGCTGGGAAGAGAACACGAAGACAAAGGAATGGTCAAGGAGGAAGGAGGAGTTGAATGCAATTTGCTTTTTGTTTGTGTTTTCTGGCAGAAGTGCTGTCTTAAATACACATCAGCTACAGCCTTGATAACCCTTGGGAATCCTGTAGAAATAATCCAGAGAACCACTCAAGTTCGAAAATCTGATTTAAATTCTAGCTTTAAGTGTACTCTTTAAATAAATATTTAAATTGTATAATAAACTGAAAGCAGAACTGGCATAGATGTGCAAACAGTGCTAAAAACAGAGCCAGAGGAAGGTCAGTTCCTTGAAGTATTTTAAAACTTCATGGATATTTGACATTTGGTGGTATTAAAAGGAGAACTATTCAAAATGTTGCAGGCTTAAAGAACTGCCTTGCACAGTGAATGAGGGCTGCCAGAAAAAATTGTTGTGTATGACAGCTCTGTATTGTGTGTTCCTGAAACCAAACTGGGGAACCTCCCATCATCTTAATGGTTTTTGCACCAGTGAATGCCTAAAAAATGGATTTAAGTGCTGTTCTTTTGTTCATTATTCCATCAAACTACTTTTAAAACATTTGCTGGTCGACTGCTTGCAGGAGCAAGAGCTGTGTGAAATCAGTTGTTAGGAAAAATAGTTGTGGCATTATAAAAGTATCTTTCCTCTCATGTTTTTCAAGGCTACAACTAGTTAGCAACTTTAATACTGGTTGTATTGAAGAACTGCTTTGTGGGCTGTACAACCCAGCTGTGGAGGAGGGGGACTCAGATTTTGGAGCAGTTTTATGAATTTTTGGTGGTGAACTGAAAACAAACCTTGTTGACTTGATTTCAAACGATGCCTCCGAAGCTGCAGTCGTGGCTCAGTGGCCCCATGGCAGAGACTTTCAGTTGAATACTTCTTCCAAATACAGTTTCTCAATCAGCAGCTGCGTGCAAAAATCCCAAGAAAACAGGAAAAAACCACATCTGCTTTTGCACAAACGTTCCCTCCAAGCCCTCTGTTTTCCATTCTCAGATGAAATGACACTTTTTTCTTGTAATAACTTCATCTGTCACATGCCCTGAAAACAACTCAGTGAGTCTATTAAAAACAGACAAAACTGTAAGTGAACTTGTAATAATAAAAATAAATCTGAATTTATGGTCACAGGATAAAAAATATTGTTGGTTATTATACAACACTAAATTGAATTTTTACATAGTTTAAACTTTGTATCACAGGTTTTGATGCACTGAATAAACTGTTAAAGGATTATAATTTAAGTACTTGACTCCTCTTTAGTAGTTAGGTTGCAGCTACAGGCAGTTTAGTCTGTGGCTGTGAATTTTTGGGGAAGAGGCTGAATGGAGGGTTCCAGGACTGTGCTGTACCTTTTACACCTTGATCCAGTTAAGGTCTCACATGTATTAATTTCTCATAGGATTCTCTAAAGCAGTGTAACGCTTTTCCACGCCAGGATCTATAAAATGTTGCCTGAACTATTTAAGATATTCCTGGTATCTGTTGGGGTTAGATGAGCCCCAGTGGCACCTCAGCTATTGTTGCAGTGTTTTATCTCCTGTTTTATGACTGCACCCACAAAAGTCCCAGCTTTAGCTGCACAAACAGCAGGGCTGTGAGATGCTGTCCCTGAGCTCAGGGAGCTTCTCCTCTGAGACTGCCGTGTGCCTTGCGAGGGGGCTGGGGGAATGGTGGGGCTGGGAAAAGCCTGTAAAGTCCTTAAATTGTTGAGGTCTGTTTCTGCTTAAAAAATGAGCATTGCCCTAGGATTTGATGAGAAAAATTACTATTATGGAAAGTGATCCAAATTTAAGCTTCTCCTGTAGATAAATTGCAAAACTGTTTATAGATACAGCTTGTTCCAGGTTCTTCATCCCTAACAGGAAATAAATGTCCCAAGTGGTTTTGCTCATCTGTGTACTTATGTTAGGGATTTCCATGACAGCATGAGTGAGTCAGAAATGCACCTCTTCAAGTTCTGTGCCCTTCTGCACAAGCAAAACTCGTGCCTGAGAACTTTTGGAGGCGAAGAGCAGCTGGGTTTTATTTGAAACCTTAAACTTGGCACGCAACAGCTAAAACTCAAATGAAATAGTAGTTCTTCTAAAGATGAAGGAGGGCTAGGGGTCTTTGGGGCTTGGGTTAGGGTTCTAGTTTTGTTTTGTTTTCTTTAAATAGGCCCAATCATTATTTTAATTTCTCTTAAGAAGTTGTAGGTTGCCTGAAGTGCCTTATGTTAGATCAGTTCTGTATGTGATCAGCTTTGCTGTGTGGATGTAAAAGAGAAACCAATAAAGGCCACATCTTCTTGGGAGATACCTAAATTCCTTCTGCAGTAATACTCTATAGCTTTATTCATTTTTACAAATTTTTATTTGAGCTTCAACTGAAATTTATCTCATATTGCTGTCTGCTTATAACCCGTTCAAGTCCTTTATCATCACAATCAGTACAGTGTGTATTGAAAGCTTATGGAAAATGTAATTTTGTCTGGTTATAAAACTGAAACCTGAAAAAGACAGCTGCATATTAAAATTTTAAATATAAAAGGAAAGTAAAATGTGGGGTTTTTTATTAGCCATTTAGAGATGTCTTTCTGCTGTATGAGTTTTTGTTCAGTGAAATGCAACCATTCCTCAAAACAGTTACAGGATGGCTTTATTTTTAATAGGATATATTGGATAACCTAATTTCAACCAAAAAATAATAAGGGGAAGCTGAAAGTATTTGAATTGTATTTTTATAAAATCTTTGTTGGGGAGGGGGCAAAATCTAAAATGTCAGCTGAATTGTGTTTTGAAGTACTGTCCTGCAGCAGCAGTGGAAGGTTTGCTGTCTGCCAGTGAGAGAGTCCAGCACTGTGTGTGTGATAGCTGCCTGCTCTGGAGCTCAGGGAATTCAGATATTGGAATGATGAGTGCTTTATTGCACTTAGCTAGGATGAATTCAATTTAGTGCTTTCTTATAATTGGTATTAACCAAGTAAAGCTCTGCCAGAAAATGGTGAAATTGTGGGTATGCAGGCCCACACTCTGACCTGTTATTTATCTTGTGATTCTGTTTGCAGACTAAGAACATTATAAAGTTTAAACTTAATTTCCATTCCGTTAAAATGTAGTGGACAAGAAAAAGGGAGGCTTTTACCAGATCTTTTGCAGCTGAGTTGGTGGTCAGTGGAAATGGGGGTTGTTTGGATTCTGCTCTCCTTGCACTGGGACCAGCCCTCAAATTCCCTGCATGTCACTAAGGGGTCTGAACCCTACCAAACCCAACCTCTTGTGCTGCCTTTGCTTTTTGTCTGCTCTGGTTCTGTGCCTGTGCCCAGCACAGGGAGCTGGGAAGGCTTTGCCTGGCTCGTGGGACCCGGATCAGACCTGGCCGGGTCCCTGCAGCTGCTGCACTGTTGCAGCCTCAGTCCAGATATTTTCTTTCCTGCTTAGATTATGCCAATATTTCCTCCAGAAACCACCAGAGGGAGTGATAAGCTCTCAGAAGTGTCCTCCCATTTTAGGAGAACTCTCAAGGCAGTGAATATTAAAAATAAAAGTGTAGTCTAGTGAGCTATGTCCCAAATATACACAATTTCTCATAGGAAATTGTTGGAGAAACTTTGTAACTAGATCCTTTCTTGGGTTTGAGATTAAAAAAAAGAGACCAGAACAAAACAATGCTCCAAAAAGTCTTCCCTATGTACTTCTTGTCTAAAAAGAAATTATATATCTGTAGACTACGTTATGGAGGCAGTGCTGGTCTTCACTTCAATTTCACTTTGACCAGCTAACATATGCTGATGTGAAAACAAGTAGATTAATACTGATAGCTTCTAACACTCAGAAGACAGCTCTGATAAATTGGAGCCTGAATTGAATGAGAGGTCAGCTAAAACATTATTTGAAGCCCCAAGTGCTGTACTTTTACATTATCTTTAGTGAATAGGACTTGCTAGGACTGCTTGATTCTAGGAGCTGGGACTGCTTCATTCTTTCCTCCTATATTTAAAACATGTCGCAGATAAAGAATAATTTGTTACTCTTAAGACTGATACTTCTTGTCCTGTTTGGTTTTTTTATTTTTCCATTAATGTCAGCAAAATTTCATTGTCTAATTGCTTCAGTAAAAATAGGTCTGGTGATAATAACATCAGTATATTGTCTTGATGGAATTATTGATATGCTGCTGGAAAGAAGTGGGTACGTCAGAAGATGACAGCAAGATAATCTGATCATGAGACACCAGTGACAGTTGTTGTTTTCCTTACCTGAAAGAATGTAGTTTGAATATTTGGATGGCAAGAGAGTAGGGGTTTTATTAGACAGGGCTACCTTTCAGATAAGGCTACAATAGCAATTAATTTTTTATTTAAAAAACAGGAAGTGTGTGTGTGTGGATAGTCAAAAAACAGTCCTTACCAGAAAACTGAGTATTCAGGATGACCTAAGTATTTTTTTTTCTTCTTTACCTTAAACAGTTTGTGTGTGCTACTTGGGCTTGCCACTATTGCCCCATAGCAATGGTTACTGGCAGCTTTGCCTGAGACAGTGGTGGGAATAGCTGAAAGCTCAAGTATCACAGTTTCAAGCTGGAAGTGAGTTGGCTGTTTAGAATTCCCTACTTGGGGGAGGGTTGAAGCTTTTTTTCAGTGCTTCAAACAGATAATAATGAAGAGATTGGGTAATTTTGCAAGGTAGGTTAATGTGCAAGTTTGAGCACTGGTTATGGACAGAAAAATCCTGTTTTCTCATCTGGGCTCCAACAGCTTAAATGGCTGCAAATGTTAACTTTTTAAACTGTAATAATGACAATGGGCTTTACTAGCTAGGAAGTAGATTTACAAACAAGTCTAAACATGAATTTTGTATCTGCCTAAAAGGGATATAAATTGGGGAAAGCTTCTGACTGATACGTAATTTCATTTGTGCTATTCTGCCTGCACAGCTAGATTTTGTTTTATGGACCCTTTCCTGAGAGTGGGGGAGAATGGAGGAAGATGTGAATCAGCATATTGCTGATTTTTAATATTTCTCAAGTCCTTTCTTCTTCCTTTCTTTTTACTTTCTATAAAGGCCTGGACTGCATCTCCTAAGTATTTTGTGTAGGTATTTAGAAAACTTCTTGAAGTGGGATATTGTATTCTTGTTTTTTGAAGGATTCATTTTCCATACCATGGTGGTTGGAGCTAACCTATTTTGTAATAGAAATTGCATCATGTTTAATCAGTCACTAAAACATGATGGAAAAACACTTTATTCTTTCTCTGTTGGTTTGAATAGCTTTCTTCTTACTGTATTTGTTAACCCACTGATCTGTTTTTTTTCTGTTTCAGTCAAAAGACAAAATGATGAGAGGCTCACGCCGAGGGTGTGTTAGACTCCGGGTAAGTGTTGTTTTATTCAGTACTTAATGACTTACTGTGTATAATATGTCCTAATGGAGAGAACTGCAAGCAGACTTTTGAGGTTTGGGCTCTATTCCTGACTGTGCAAAATGCTGAAATAGTGAAAGTATTTAAAGAAAGAAAACATTAGAGGTCAAGTGACATGCTGGGCTAATTACACTCTATAATTTATATATGCTATAAAAATATTATACATTTTATATGATGTGTTAGAAGGCATTCTGTGGCAGAGTAAGATGGGTTAGTGGTAGGACACTATGAAAAATTTGCTGTTTGCAGTTCTCATTTCTCTGTGTATGGAGGTCCATGTGGATATACACAGATATGTATGTGTATATGTTGTTCTGTACCTACAGAAGTCATTGTGAAATTGCTTCCTTCTGTCCTGATTTGTTTTTCTTCTCTTACCATGTCCTCCATCCTGCCAGTCTGGACACTCCTTAGGCCTAGGCTTGAGCTTAGTGAAACACAGGAGGACTGGAAAGGGAAGGGAGAACACTGCTGACAAAGTTTTTGAAATATGGTTGGAGGGGGGTGTGCAAATTGGGGAAAGAGAGGCAGAAGATGCAGAGTGGGAAAGCTGAGCATTACCTGTCTGAGGCACTCTGGTGTGGGACTTTCAGCCTGACTGCTGCTGTTGTAGCTGCAAGTGGCAGTACTGAAGTGAGGTGAGAGTGCTGTGATGTCTTTGCACATGCCCAGTTTCTGTCTCGTGGTCATGCTCTCATACTGAAGCTCTTTCTTGCACAAGTCCTTTTCCTATGTTTTTTCCCATTTCTCATAGAATTTCTGGTTTTAGCATGCAGCAGTCTTGTGAAGAGCTGGAGCAAGCAGGGGGAAGGAGTGAGGAGAATGATGGGTATGAATGGAAGCATTTTGAAAGTTGAAGTAAGAGAAGTCTAGAGAAGGGGATCTGTGGTCTTACAAACAATGTGATGAGTGTTGAAGGAGAACTGTATTTTCCAGTTACTCCTTCCTTCTGTTGCTAGGCCTTTCTAGTCTTTCTGTGGGTACCTGTGACCTTCTGAGACTCAGAGAATCCCCATTAACTTGGATTCCAGATGACTTCTTTGCCCTTTGCCTTGTTTGATGTATCAATATCTTAATTCAGAATTTCTTTAAGAGAAATGTATGCTCAAATCAATGTCTAGAACAGGACATTCCCAAAGATTCATGAGGAAGGTTTTTTCATTGTGCAGAAAAATTCAGTCCAAAAAGCCATGCCTGCTTTAATAGTGCTGTGAGCCTGTCACTGTAGGGGTTGGCCTCAGCCTGCCAGTTTAGGAAATACTAAAAGTGAACAATCTGTTCAATATTGCCTGGTCCATCTTTATATGTATTTAACATAAAACAGTCCCTTTCTCTTCTCCCATCTGCCATTCTTCCACCACAAATTGTTTTTTGGAGTTTTCTAAAAACTTATTAACTCCCCCAGCCTTTCTCTGAATACATGTGATTTGCTTGTTTGGGGTTTTGTTTTTGTGAGCGAGGAAGGAATCTTCCTTTTTTCTGCTTCTGTAAAGCAGCTCCCCTGGCAGATGACAGTGATACTGATAGCTGAACAGATGGGCTTTTGCAGTCTGAAATTCTATCAAAGAGGTTTTCTGTTTAGAGTAATTGTTGATTTGTAACTGTAGGTGTGAACATAAACAAAAATGTAACTTAAGCAGTTTGGCTAAAATATTTCCTACTCGCTTGAGTGGCTTATGAAAAGCTTTTGCTGCTGATGCACATTTCATAGGCCTGAAGTTTCATCTTCCAATTCTTTTGCTGATTGTCTTAGTGTACTTAGGAAAGTGTAGTCATAAAGCATTCTGTGTCATCTGCACTATGCTTAACGTCCTGCTAAAGTTTTCTGGAATATCCGTAAACTTTCCCACTCTTACTTTTAATTTTACTTGTTGATATGTATTGTCTGCATGACAGAGGAAGCATCTTCTGTGCTTCTGGCTCAGACCCTTTGTCCCAGTGTTGCAGTGACAGTATGTGCACTGTTCACAGGTTTGTGCTGAGTTCACAGGCCCAGGAGAGCTTTCCCTGCTCCCACACTTAAGATGGGGCAGGTCTCAGCTGTCTCAGTCTGTGTACATGAGTTTTACCAATATCCTCTGGGGAGAATATCTTGGTTGTGTTCTTGATGTCTGATTTACAGGTTTTTGGTATCTTTAGCCTGGAGAAAAGGAGGCTCAGGGGTGACCTTATTACTCTCTACAATTCCCTGAAATGAGGTTGTAGTGAGGTCAGGGTGAGTATCTTCTCCCAGGTAACAAGTGACAGGAGGAGAGGAAATGGCTTCAAGTTGCACCAGGGGAGGTTTGGATTGGATATTAAGGGAAATTTCTTCACTGAAAGAATGGTCAGCCATTGGAACAGGCTGCCCAGGGAAGTGGTGGAGTCACCATCCCTGGATGTGTTCAAAAGATTTGTGAATGTGGTACTCACTGAGATAATTCAGTGGGGAACACAGTGGCACTGGGTTAACAATTAGACTTGATAATCTTGGAGCTCCTTTCCAGCCATAGTGACTCTATGTTACAGCTGCTGAGGAGAACAATATTGTACAACCGGCAGTGACCTTCTGATTTACTGCATAGCAAAACGTGTATTTAAAGTGCCAGATATTTCTTACCTACTGGTATATTTAAAAGAAATCTGCTGGTTGTTGTGTCCTGGCACTAAAAGTGTTCAGGGTTATACTGGCTTGGATACAGTTTTTAGGTGCCTCTTTTATAGTGATCACAGAACTGTCCATGAAAAGCCTGTATGGAAGATACTCTTGGAGAGGTTGAGTGGCACATTTTATCAGTGGAGGGAAATTAAAAAATGGCTTGGAGCTATCCTTTCCTGCTATTCTGCCTTGGATTACAGATGGTTGGTGCTGTTCTTACCTAGGACTGCTCCTGCCACTCTGTTGTGGGGCCTGTGCTGGCCCCAGCTATGCAGGACCTGGTCCCACAGGCCACAGATCTCATGTAGGGACTGTGAGGAGCCTGTGTGGGTAGCACTGACTCAGCTCCCTCTGCCCCCAAGTCTGGACCCAAACCATCCTTAGGTTTTGGCCAGCCTGGTGTGCCCCTGACCCCCAGCCCTGCAGCTGCTGTGGGGTGCTTGGCTGAGAAAGGAAGCCTTGGTTGGAATTGGCTCAGGGCTCCTGGTAATGCTGTTACTCTTTGTGTACTCTGAGAGTAAGGGCAGAATTTACTCTTTGAATATGTGCAGCTTCTAGGGATGTCTGTCTGTTTTGTGGGAGGGGGAAGGATGCAACAGATCCTGGTGCTGTGTCTCCTTGGAGAAAGAGAAAAGAAATGAAGTAAATCTACTGGTGATTTTTGAGCTAAATATTATTATTTATTGGAGTCAGCAGAGACTTAGAATTGTCCTTTTTTTTGTGTCTTCTGTGTGAAACTCTTTTTTATTATAAGTGTTGGAGGGGGCAGGAATGAAAATGTGGATAGATTTGTAAATAGCTGAGCACAGATGGTCTTTAATTTATTTGCATTTTCTTGTAATAATTCATGAAGAATTAGAAGACAAAGCTAGTTGCTTCTGATATATCCTGATTACTTACTGTTAATATTTACTTAGGGACTGAAAATTAGATCATGCAGTGTACCAGTGACATGACATGATGGGCCAAATTCATTCTGCTAGAATGATTTATTTTTTATTACAGGCTGGTAGATAAAATCAGGTCAAGAGCTTCTTTTTGTAGAGTACTTATGAATTATTATTTTTATACACGAAAAATTCATATAAATGTTGCTTCTTGCTCTTCTTTAAAATATAAGTTGGAATGTAGTAGGGAACTGCTGCAGCATAAAGCTACCTCCATTACAAAAATAAAATTGCATATTATTATCCAGATAATAGCTTTACAAATATTCACTTTTTTTCTGCAACTAAAAATTTATTGTTTTAAAGAACTGACTGCATCCTGTGACTGAACAGAGAATCTTTCTGCTCTTTACTGTATTCAGCTTGCTTCTAATTTGTCAAAGCTTTTTAAATTCCAGTGGTGTAGTGATAGAGTGTCTGCTGCTGATGTCACTGCTTGCCTTATCAGGATTTTGTTCTTTGTTTCACAGGGAGCTGTGATTGGTATAGACGATGAGGACGACAGCACCTTCACAATAACTGTTGATCAGAAAACCTTCCATTTTCAGGGTGAGCTGAAAGAAGAGATTGTTTTTTCTTATAATAGATTTCCACTTGTATTTGATGGATGATTTTAAATGTTTGGCAACAGAGCAGCATGAATGAGCCCACTGAGAACATTCTGGATCCAGGGGTGCTGCAGGTTAGGCAGGGATTTACATCTGCAGTGGATACATATGTGCTAGAAAGAGACTGTAGCTCTGGCAGGATTTGGAGATGAATAATGTAAAGAATAAATCACTCAAGGGGAGAAAGTAATGTGCTTCTGATTATGGGTTTCGCTTACAAAACATTTCTGATCTTCGTTATCAAGATACAATGATGCATTTCTTTATGAAGAGAATCAAGACTGGTCTGAAGGTTGCAATTTGTATCCAAATAGAACTTAATGCTCAGTTATGAGGAGACTAGAGGCAACGTTTGGCTTAACGGTGGAGCTTTGCTTCAAGATTTACCAGCTTGCATTCATTTCATCTACATTTCTGTGTCTTGTCTGCCAGTCACCATTTCTCTGCTAGTATCCTTTTATTCACATTTCCTAACACCAATGCCATCTGCCACTGCTATGTTTCGTCATTGCATGCTATGGCTCACCGGTAGAAAGGGTAAGGCTCTATATAATTGCTATGTACTCCTTAAATGATTTTGTCTGCAGCAGTAGGACAAAATACTGTGCTAATATTGAATAGAGAACTTCCTTTTTCTGAATGTTAAAACCCTGGGGAAGTGTAATGAAAATATTTTGCAACTAATATTTGTTAGTCCTTTTGCTTTTTGTCTAAAATGCAGTGGCTAAATAACTGCTTTGTATAGAGCTGGAAACTGTAAATATCCAAGAGACACAGTTGCATTTAAGCAGTCATTTTAATTTATGTAAACTGAAATAATTCTATAACTTATTTTGTACTGTACATATTTTTAAATCAGTGATTTGCAAATGGGAATTATTATCAATACTATTGCTTTTGTGAGACTATTTCTAATGATAAATATTAATTGTACACCATATTGTCACTGGCTTCTGTGTTCCTTGTGCTGTAGTTTTTCCTAAATGCTGCTGCTGTCCTCTGGCTTTTCACTGCATTAAGCCTTATAAATATACCTTCATCATGCTGAGCTCACAGCAATACTTAAATCTACTGTTCCCAAGGATAACTGTTAAAATGCAAGCTAATTGCTAATGCAGTAATGGAATGCTGTACTAGGGCGGTCTTTCAGTACTACAAAGCTAAATACTGCTGAATATTTGAGAACTTGATACAGGTAAATCTAGAAATCTCTAATCTTTAGTTAGTAAGATAAACCTTTTTAATACATCTTGTTTTCAGTGCTTTGTTATATGCTGTATTCTCCTTTGGGTAGCCAGATGTCTTAAGAAAACTGATAGTATTTGACATAAGTAATGTTCTACTCAAAGTAATAGTGATAATTTTTGAACAGCAATGTTATCACATCTTGTGCTTTATAATTTCTCTTTCTCTGCATTTCATATTAGGCCAGGATTTATGTATCCTCCTTTAGTGTACAGCTAAGATATTGTACACTATTTTCTGTATTATGCTTTTTCTATTAGCATATTATGAAGATAATGTCCCTGATACCCAGGAAATTATAATGATTCAAGCACAGTATTAATATACATGGATTTAATGCAAACGTGTATAAAGACAGGTAAGATATGAGTCCTGTGATATTTCAGTGTAAAAAAAGCTCTGTGGAACTATATATGTAGTTCTTACAGCCACTGTAAATGTATTCTCATGTCATGCAACCTCTGTCATATTTATGTCAAATTTTTGTACATTATATTAAATTAATTCAGTATTACACAGGTCATAACTTATGCAAAATGTAGGTCACTTTCAGTCATGAATGGCAAGTGGTTAATAATGTAAATATTACAAAATGTGTGCTGAGACTACATAGGATATGTAGGGCAGATTCTGAGCATAGTCCAAGAAAACATACAAAATCCCTACCAATTTCTTCCTAACTTTTAATACCTGATTAAGATAGAGCTTTTATTCTGCAAGACACTCATAGCTATAAATTCATTCACCCTTTATAAAAGAAGTCTTGAACAAGAGAAGACTGCAGGAACGGCAAGTTAGAGTCTCCTCCTTCCTTCTTAGTGCCTTCCTTCTTTCTCAGGAACACACAGAGATTCAAACAAGCTGGAGCCTCGCTGAGGAAAAACCAGAACTTTAAAAATCCAAGCTTTGAAAGATCTCCTGACCTAAGCTGGGGTCCCATCTGCAGTGGAACAGTTTCTCTTTCAGGCTCTCTATTCACTCCGACTTCAAGTACTGATTGGTGCCTCAGTGAAATTTTGCTGACAGCCAGTGGTAGAATTTGAATTTGTGAAAAATAAAAGAAAAACTTCATTCTGGGTTAATTAAATATTTCTTAATGTCAGTTGCTCGAAATTGCACATCTGACTAACACTCTAAAGATGGAAGTAATGAGATGAAGGGCAAGTAAGTAATTTAAAACTGCCTGACCAACTTCTCACATGGAAGTTGGGTGGAGTCACCGTACGTATGTGTGTGTGTGTAACTGAATTTCTGATGTGCCAAAGCTCCAGCATCTCCCACTAAGATTTGCCTGTCACTGGATTTTGGCAGCTTCTGAGTTTTTCTCAGAAGAAAAGTTCATGTTTTGTTTCTGCCTCTGACAACTTCCCTTGTTTCTGTTCTCAGCTGTGCTTCCTAGTGGCCACCCCTGTACTGAACATCAGTAAAAGTTAAAAAGTTTTCATTACAAAGATATTGTAGGTTTTGAAATGTGACTGGGTACATCCCAAATGGGATCCATATCCTTAGTACCTGGGTGTAAAGGACAGAAGTTAATTGAATAAATATGGGCAGTAAAACAAACAGCATGTTTTATTTTTACTGTTTGCTTGGCTTTAGCTCTGCCAGTGTGCCCAGCAGATTTTTTCACTGTATTTTATTGTTATGAACAGTTATATTGATGCTTGTTCATATTGGAGGGGGAAGGGAGGTAGAATGACATCAGAAATTTCAAAGTAGATATAAAAGTAATGTATTTTAGCTCCTGATTGGTCCTTGTTTGGTCATGCTGAATATCCAGTTTCATGGCTTGCTCATAAGGCTTCTGAATTAGGTACATCTTAAAGTATTCCCTCGTGGGATTTTTCAGATTAGATGCAAAAATCCATTCAAATTGCTGTAAGACATTTGGGATAATACTTTTAGTTTAATTTATCTTCCTATCAAGAAGCTTTTTCTTGGTAATATATTTCTCCTTGCTGCAGTACATGTCCCTGTTCTAAATGTTCCATAACTTTCAAACACTGTGGGGGTTGGGTTTGTTTTTCTTTTAACATCTTCATATCATCACCAAGCTTTAAGCTCTTTCCATTTGGAAATTCACTTCTTCAATCCTTCATATTACTTAGCTGTTCTTTCTCCTCACTGGGATGCTTGTGACTTAAATTCAAGAGTGGGAACATGATGTTCAAGAGACTCTGGCAAGGATATCTTCTTGATATTTGATTTGCTGTCTAACCTGAAGCAACAATAGCTTTTATCTGAACTGAAATACTTTGCTCAATGCACATTGTATGCAGAAAAAAGAATTCATATTAAAAAAAAATCAGATTTTTAAACTCCTACCTGAAAATGCAGCTTTTATTCTTACAGCCTGCAGTACAGTTCCTTGGAAGGCAAATCAGTTTTGTCTCCACTGTTTTGTGTAATAAAGGATGGAAAGATTGGAAGCAGTCCAGTGCATTGATCTGAGATGATTTTGCTTTAGCTTTTGTCTTTCCTTTCCTATTCCTGCCACAAAAGTATCTGAGAAATGAAGTGTGAATGTTGCTGTGCAACTTATTCTCCTATTACATGAAAGCTGTCCGCTGGTAAAGGTAGATTTCTCCTTTTTTCCCATCCTTTCCCAGCTTTGTAACTTGATTTGTGTCTGCCCACCATCCCAGCTGAGGAAAAAGGGAGACATGCCCAGAAAGAGGTTGCCATAATGTTATAAAAGCAAGGATTTTTTTTAATGTGGGAGGCATTATTATTGAGGATATACTGGGGTCCACAAAGCCTTTGTTGCTGGGCAGTATCAGAATTTGAGATTTTAAGTATTTGCATTACATATCAAAATTAATTGTATTGGTTTTATACCTGTGTTTCAACATTACTTGCAGAAATAGTCAATATTTATAGTCTTCTAGAAGTCTTTGACATTGTCCACCAAATAGATGACAGGAAGCTGACTGCTCTTGTGGTAGAAAGAGGCACTTAAGTCTATCACATTACCTGATTTAAATAACGATTCCTAAATTGCAGCCTTTAAAAACAAGAAGTTATAGAGCTTTTTTAATTTGATATTGAAAAATGCCTAGAGAGAGATTTTGGTGTGAATTCTTGGTCTATGCTGGTTTCTTCAGTGATGTCTATAACTGCTCTGATAACATTGTTTGTCCTAAGTTAACATTTTTCTGAGCCTTTTAGGCTTCTGGTGATAGTGAAACAGTGAATTCCTCTATGCTGTGCTCAGCTGCTTTTTTATTGCAGAGGAGGATGAGCAGCTATGATCAGAGTAAAGCTGAGCTTCCTTTCCCCTCATCCTCCCTTCACCTGGCCAGGTCTGGGCTGTACAAATTTCTGGGCTGCATCTCATCCTCCCCTGACTGGCATAACTGCAGAAATTCCTCTGTGAGCCAGAGCTAGGTTTAGCTTTTGCAGTGATTTTTTTGGCTTCCCCTCTCTTCCCTCTGCCTTCTTTTTTGCTATTGATGTATTGCACTGGTATTTTGAGTAGTTGGAACATGTGACCAGAGTGCAGGGAATGGTGCTGGGTTGTTCTTTTCCTGTTTCATGCAGGTCCTTCTTGCACCAGCAGCATCCTGTGTTGTAATTGTCTGTTTTCCAATCACCCCATGGTTATGTCATTTTTAATGGGACTTCTGTACTCAATTGTTATGGTCATATATGAATACCTCCTGGTTTTCTGTTTCTAAGGTTGAAGCTGCAGATTTCAAAATATGTGGTAAACTTGAAAGTAGCAAAGAAATAATACCATGAAACAGTATCTGTGTGATGTGTTAATTTGTTTTCTTTTTTTTCTTCCTCTGGAAGAAATTGTTACTTTTGGCATCTGTATGAATCTCTTATCTCAACTGTATATGTGATACATAGCAAGTATTTTGGAAGGGGAAAAATGGCCAGAAAAGGTCTCAGTATAAGGAGGGGAGGGATACTGAGTAGTTCAACACTCTTTTCCTTCTGTTTTAATACGAAATTCCAAATAGCAATAACCTTGAGTTTGACCTGTTAAATTGACAACGATTTCATTGGCTAAGGAAATGGTTACATTTTTGTTGTTCTATTTTGATTTTTTTTTCAGTTCAAGCCAAAATACGGTTTCTACCTTAAACTAGTAGTTTCAGAGGTTTATCAGTGGGATCTGCAATGGAAAAAAATCCTTTACTGTGAGGTGGTGAGGCCCTGGCACAGGTTGCCAAGAGAAGCTGTGGCTGCCCCATCTCTGGAAGTGTTCAAGGTCAGGTTGGACTGGGCTCTGAGCAGCCTGGGACAGTGGGAGGTGTCCGTGCCCATGGCAGGGGGTTGGAATGAGATTAAGGTCTCTTCCAAACCAAACTATTCTATGATTCAATGATTAATTTTAAATGCAAACATACCCTAAAATTCATTTCCAGAGAATATACCATATGAAGTGTTGTTTAGTGATGCTATTATTAATATTTAAGTATTATTCTTTAGTGAAAAACCATATACTTGCAGATTTGTCCCACGCTCAGAAATGTTTAATTACAAAATTACACATTATATACAGATTTCCAGAGAGAACTAATAGCAAATGATCATGTGTTTCCTTTGTCACATGAGTTTCCACCCAAACCTATGTTTCTAGGCTGATTGGAAAGCTTGCTAAAAATTGCTAAAACAATAAAAGAACAGTTTAGTTAATTTCTCAAGATCATGGATTAATCTCACAAACACATTGTACACAGGAGACCTTTTGATGCCTTTTGTTTGGGCATGACTTTGTGTCTTGTGACTGCACAGGAGTTTCCTGTAGGGAAGGGCAGCTCAGGCTGGTCAGACACCTGCAGAACAAAAGGAG
Organism: Leptocoma aspasia; assembly: GCA_013399835.1. Lineage (NCBI taxonomy): Eukaryota > Metazoa > Chordata > Aves > Passeriformes > Nectariniidae > Leptocoma > Leptocoma aspasia. The sequence goes on along the minus strand of VXAX01002150.1, from coordinate 117,560 downwards.
GGTTGATTTATGTGTGTGGGTGGAAAATGGCATCAGGGGGAGGATTAGGTCACAATAATGATTGTGACAACTCCAAAACGATGATATAGAGGAAATAATGTTCAAGCTACTGCCAGATGTGGGAGCTGCATGTGTTAGAAGGGTATTTGTAAGCAGTGGAAGTACAGTGTTTTGCCAGGCTTGGATGAAACCCTGCTTCATCTTGCATGTTTTTCTGTGGTTTGAAAGGCCTTCAGTGACGTTAAACAGCAATTTATTTAGCCATGGAACAGTCCTGTGATGCGTGACTTTTCCACCTTATTGAGCACTACTGATAAAATCTCTCTCCATTGAGACTGGTGGCAGAAATCCTATCGATCTCAGTGGAGCCAGGATTTCATCTCTATTATCTGGTGATTTGTGTGTAAAGATACTACATTAGTTCTGCACTTGGCTGAGAAAATACAGGAATTTTGCATACAAATCAGTGGAAGTTCTGTCAGAATAAAGGCTGCATAATTGACTCTATTGACTCTGTGGGTGTAATAGGCTCTTCTTACTGAGTTCTGCCTGTAAGTAGGTCACAGTGAATGAAAATAAAATATGCATTTCTTTTTGTGACAGTATGGTGTTTTTATAAGTAATCTAGTAAATTTTTTTCACTAATTCTTCAAGTTTTTCTTTCATTCTAATGCCCATGTAGATACACACACACACACAAAAAAAAAGCACCAGTATGCAGATTCTGAGGTGATATATTTTGTGTGTATTCTGTCTTCCAAGTACTGCTGTGCATGACCTAGAAATGCTGGTGGTAAATGCTGTATCGTGGAGCAGAGTTGTTAAACTTGTTTATATCTAATCTTTAGATGTTATCAAGCTTAGGCTGGAAAAAGTAATCTGTTTTATGCTGTACTTTAACATTTGGTATACGTTATATAAACACATATAATCTCTTACTTTGCTGTTCTCCACAGCAAAGTAAATATTACAGGAACTCTAAATTATAAAATTTATTCTCTATTTGGGAAATTAATAGAGGCTGAGAGCATCTAATGTAGTTGCATTTCGTTTGCCTTCTTATCCTCATAGAACAGAACTTTTTAAAATCTCTGACATATTTGATTTAGCAGTTTGGGAAGTTCAGAGATAAAGGACTATTTCATAAAAGAAGGAAACTTTAAACCACAATTTTTCGGAATTACAGAAATTCTTCAGAAGCAGTAATTCTTGTGTTTAGTACTTTTTTTCATTCTATAATTTTCTCTTTGATAAAATAATTGCTTTTCTTTCTTTGGACCTTCTGTAGGAAAGAGTTCAGATTTTTTTTTTTTTTAGTATAAGATTAATGTAAAATACCTTAGGAATAAGCTCAACCAGACAGATAAAAAAATACACATTAAAAAAACATATTAAAACTCACTGTAATGAATTACATTCTTTTCAAGTGTGCTTCTCTGAACTAGTCATAAATAGGACTGTGATCATGTTAAGTACCCTGGGGTTGTCTTAGATATGCCTGAGATGTCACAGTAAATTATACAGGTATCTTTCAAAAGATGCACCATAGACACCAAGGAGTGAGGACTTAGGCATATGGGAACAAACTGTAATCTAGCTCATAAATACTAATTCTACTAGGAAAAAAAGTAAAAATAGCTTGACTGACATAATCACAGTAAATTGCAATGTTTCAGCCATTAATGATTCCAGTCTCTTGCACACAGCAGTCATTATGCAGCTCTGTGTGGATTTAGCTTCTTTCACGTGCAAATGTTCACTGTTAAACTGCAGTAAAAGATGAATTAGAATTCTAGCACTTAAGAGAAAAACACAGGCACTGTTGGTGCCCTCTCAACTGCGGACATAGCATGGCTATTTTTGTGCATAGTTAAATGCTCTAGAGCAATTTGAATTTCAGCTGACCAGGTGACACTTGCATTAACCCCCTCAGACTAAGAACCACCTTTATGTTTTTAAGTGGCAGGTATTTCTCATGTCCAGGTGTCCTTCAGTGTTTCTTGTTTCTTTTTGTAATACTGTTATTCTAGAATCAGCCTAGGGAAAAGCAACTTGTTTATCTCTCTTGCCCTTCTTCTCTTTTTAGAAGTCTTGTGCCAGGAGGGACCAGATAATACTCCTCTATTTTTGTATAAGCACACCAATGTAATTCCTTGGACTAGATAAGAATTGCCTTGTCCCAAATGTTTTGTCAGAAACAAATTCTGGAGTAGCTTTCACATAGGAATTGAGGAGGGGATTGACTTTAAAATGGAGCCTAATCAAATAAAGGAAAAGTTGGAGTGATTTCAGGATACTTGTGGCACAGGACTAATGAGCCGGGCAGTCTTGTCCCTACCTGCTGAAGAAAGCATCTGCAGATACACAGTGGATATTAGGTAGTGTGCATCACCAACTTCTTAGGTGCAAAGGTATTAGAGCTTTTTCTTTGACCAAAGTTGCCTTCTTTAAATGAAAAATAGCCTGGATGTTTAGCTTTCCCTACAGATGGGTAGATAATGATCTCTGACCATTGTGTGTAGATTTTCCCATAAATTCTTTCTGAGTGTATTGACTAATCTCTTTTTTGAATGTTCCTATTGATTTTTTTTTTTAATCAGTGATCTTTTGGCAGCTGTTCAGTTCTAAATTGCTTTTACCATTAGGGAGCTTTTACTTGCACCTAATCTCACAGCAGCCATTTTGATTAGATTTAATATAACTTTTCTTGCATCTTGCTTTACTAAAAACTGCATCCTGCTGGTTTTCTCAGTGGTTTTCTTTAGAGTCTGTGGAGGAGAGCCAGAAGAATCTGCTGTGGATGATAGATGGTCTGAAATTAAACCCATGTCCTGAACAGAGAGTGCTTAAAAGGTTTTGATGCTGTGTTTCCATGCAGTAAGCAGTCTTCTCATGGCAGTGTTCCTGGATTTATCGTGCCCGAGACTTTCTCTAAGTAGCAGGATTGATGAGATTCATGTGTGCTCCCTACGGATTGATCATGATATGCCAGAAGATTGCAATGTCTAATATATGAGGAAAAAAATTCAGTTTTTTCCCCCTCTGTGGAGCCCTGGTAGAGAGAGCTATAAAGGGGTCATTGGAGAAGCAGAAGTTTCAAAAATTTAGTTTATTAATGAGCATGGGAAAGTCAGTTGCATTTTGGAACTGTATGGATTGTTTGGTTTCTAGGTCTTCCCTGCTGCTGTAAGGCCTCTCTGTTCTGGTGGGGGTTCAGATACAAGTCAGAATGTGATAACCTTTGTTAATGGGCTACCGTATATTAAGATTAGTATTTAACTAATACCCTGACCTCTTTTTGCTGGCAGTATGGAAGATCACAGGAATCCTGCTGCAATACAAGGACTAATTCACTGGTCTGCAGCTTAATTGTTTCCTTTTTAGTTTAAATAATCGTGGGAAAAAAACCCTTCAACATAGGATGTTTGTATCCCATGAGTTACTTAATAGCTCCTCAGTGACTTGTACCCCAGTTCCCCAGTAAGATGTTTTTTGGGACTGGGAGATGGTGATTAAAAAAAACACCACAGAAAAACAGAAAACAAACCCAAGAAACCTTACACACATTGAAATAATGTTAACCACTGTTGTTTTGGACACACCTTTGAAAATTTAAAGCACTGATACATTTCAAATACTGATAGATTAATGAGACAGGTAACTATATATGTTTAGTGGTGACCGGTGTAGGAAGAATAAACTTGATTGCTATGTCTGGCAGGACTAGGCCAAGGAGCCTGGTTTTGATAAGCAGAACCAAAGAGACTAAAAAGCATTAAAATTGATTCTAGTTGACCAGTTCAGTAACTGAAATTAGTGTTAAGGTGTAAGCTATGCAAAAAGAACAGTGTTTGTGTGTGCATGTGTGTACAGAATGTGAAAAGAAAAACTGTAATTTGCATGTTGCAAAATGTATTTAGTGTAATGCAGTCACTGGGCAGAGTTCACAGGGCCTCTGTCCCTCCATCCTGTCTGCTTTCACTGCATTATAACTTGTCCTCAGTGCCTGCTTCAGGTTCTTAATTAAAATATGGATCACCAGTAAGAAGAGTCCTGTAAGTTAAAAGCTCTTTCTAATGATCTATTGAGAGTATCACAGTGGTATATCCAGCTTTTTAGTACTTGATGCATTTCCTGCAGGAAAGTCACCTGCTGTTCTGAGTAACATTTAATTACTTCAACTTTTTCCTCATTCTCTGTGGCTTTCTCTGTGCATCTGAAAGCACTTTGGTAGCCACTTCCCCTTATGTCTAGTTTTAATTTGTTCAGGCCAAAACACCTGTGGCAATTGATCATACTCTACTATTTTAAAAGAATGGTGAGTAAGGATTGACTTGTAGTAGATTAGAGAAATGTGTATTTTTAGGAAAAAACTAGATAGATTTCAATCTTTTACCTTGTGTGTAGTGAAAGTTTTGTCCCACTATTTTGTGAGGCCACCTCATCAGTTAAGCTCTGAGCAAGCTTATGTATTAAAAAGACATTCTTAATTATTTCTCACAAACACATACATTGTCAGTTCTTTCCTGATGGTTTTGTTAACTTGACGTAATTCGTGTATATATGCTGAAGTAAACAGTGCAGTATGTTTATCTTTAAATTGGTAGGGTTATCTTTGGGGAGTTTAGAAAAACCTACATATTCAGAAGACTTGGGGCATTTTAAGTACTAATAGGTTTAAGCTGCAGAATTCCAAAAAATAAAAGTAATGGAAACAAAAGGGTGAGGAAGGGAACATTGAAACAAAGTATTTTGAGCTGGAGAGTACATTTCAGTATAACCTAAGGATATTTCCTCTGAACTCCTTATAAATAAGTGAGATAGAAATCTCAGTTCACTGATTCATAATAGGTGCTAGCTCACTTAAGCTTTCCTTGCTTTTAGCAGGCTTCCTGTTTCTTTTAATATCTTCCATTTGAATGAGGAACTAGAAACAATTGTTAATAACTATTCTCAATCCCTTTACAGGCCAGTTTGTTTACAGTCTATTTAATGCCTCTGGAATTTTCCCTTTTTTCTTTACCTGGAGTCCACTGACTCTGCTCCTTTGTTTTTTAAGCACTCCTAGAGCACAGCAAGAAATTCTTTCAGACTAATGAAGTAAAGGTGGCTTGTCTCTACTGCGGGTAAGGGGGAAAGAAAGCAGTTTTAGAGTAGGATTTTCTTTAATTTAAGTTTGGTTTTTGTTTAAGATTATTCTTTGTGTTTCATTTTTCACACCAGTGACCTGTTAGGGGTGTTTGTCCTGTGTTATGAATCCATACCTGAAAGTTACTATGTCCACACTGAAGTAGAATTACTGGATAATTCATTACAGGTTGTTTTCTTGTAAATAAGAAAATTTAAAAATTACTTAATGAATTAAGTGAGGAATATCTGTGCAAACTCTCTTTACATGTGTTCCCCTAAAGCTGGACAAGGGACAGAGCTGTAACCACAGAAGAAGAAACAGGATATTAAGACAACTGTGGGATTATGTGCTTGGTGATTAACAAAGACAGTATGATTAATTTCCATATTTAGTGTGGACATCAGATCTGTTTGCCTATGCCTTTTAGTATACAAGACTGCATGTAATTTAACAATATCTTTTGAATACTTTTTCAGCTCGAGATGCAGATGAGAGGGAGAAGTGGATCCATGCTTTAGAGGACACCATCCTCCGCCATACCCTCCAACTTCAGGCAAGTTTCACTTTCAGTTTTCACTTGTTTCACTTTTTTTTTTTCAAAGCAATGAAATACAGTGGCATGACTGCTAATATCCAACACATCCTGTGTAAAATCTGGCTGTTCTGTGGCCTATACAGTTGGATATAATAAAACATCTCTTTAGGTTCAAGTCTGTCACATTTTTCTTGTCCTACCATAATGAAAAGTCAGAATGACGCTTTCCTTTATTAACTCATATTTATAATATATACAGTTATCACTAGCTCATATTTATTTATAATGTATATTTATGGTGGGGTTCTGGCTTTATTGTTGTACATTTAATTTGGGTTTTGGTTGGGTTTTTTTTGTTTGTTTAAAGCTAGGAGTTCTTTTTGGGTCAAGCCTCTTGTGTGCCACCTAACTTGGGAATTAAAATGAGACAGCAGCATTGAACCTCTTTCTGGATGACAAAAATGATAAATAGTTTGTTTGAAGCTGGATATCACTGTGTAAGCTGGGTATCAGTGGTTTTCTGGTTCTAAAGACAGATGGTTGGATTGAGGATGGCTCTTAGCTTTAGTTACGTAGTTCCAGGAGCTGGACTCTGTCATCCTTGTGGGTCACTTCCAGCTCTGGATACTCTGTGGTCCTATGATCTAAGATCAGTTTCTGGTGATACTCTAGAGCTGGACATATCTGTAAGACTTGCTGAACATTTATTTTTGCCCTGGAGAGAAACCCAAATTCTCATGAAAGGGATTTGGTTTGTACCATATAGGTGTCTGGTGACAGTGTAGAAATCTTAAAGCAGGTGTTCATTATTTGTGTTGAATAAAGCTTTGGTCGTGCTTTTGTAGTATGGCAAGAGAATTAGGTCTCTTAACATTTGGTTCAGTGTGAATAAAAATAGAGTAAAATCTCTAATATCACATAAAGAGAAACTCATCGAGACTGATTTAGATGACACTTGCCCAATCTAAAAAGTTAGAACAAGCCTGAATTTGACCCATCCAACTTTAGACCCTTGTACTATCTCCGTCAATTTACCTGTTAGACAGCGAGTTTCAACCTTTTCATCTATTAAAGACCACTACAAATTTTCTAGAGGATAGCGAATCCCTGGATAAAAATTCCCATTCAACAATTAGCTTTTTACCCCTCCTACTGTGCCATGGCTATGTTAGAAGTAATCTCTCCATCTGGACACAGTAGCTGACCAAGAGCTGAAGAACCCCACTCTGCAGTGGATGTGAGGAGACAGGGATTACCTAGGGAACAATATGTGGATGTAGAAGGGCTGAGCTCCCTCCCAAGGGATGCCTCTTTCCCCATCATCAGCTTAGAAAATGAACAGGTTAATGTGAGTGGTCCTGAATAGGATCTGAAATGAAGTAAAAGGAATCTGTGCTGTTGTCTCCACCTGGAAGACTTTTTATGACATGGAGATAGAGAGTCAAGGAATGAAACACCAGAATATACATTGGTTTTATCAAAATGTACACTTTCATGCTCTCTAGAAACTGTCTAGAGTATAGTTATATTGGCAGAAATCGGTTTCATGATAGCAGCTAATAATGGAACTGTTTCCCATTATATAACTGTTCACGTTCCTGGAGTTTTTCAAACTAATAAGGCATATTTAGAAAAAAAAAAAAAAGCCCAAGCTAGTAATAGTGACGTTTGAGGGAATAATTAAAAAACCAGAATTGAGTACTAAGAAACATATCCTACATCCTTGTAAATATGTTCACCATTGAATGTAGTACTTTGTCGGCCACTGCTGTGTGTTCACCACTCATTTTCAAGAACCTTCTTCATTCTACGGGTCATGTAACCTTTTAGCCTCAGGCCCTNGCACCGAGGGATGGCCGGTGTGAGTACGGGCCGGGGGACCGCGGGTCGGGGCTGCGGGTGTCCCTCGGGGCTGCCCCGGGCGCCTCCCGGGCGGGCAGCGAGCCCCTGCCCTTGGCGGCCGAGGGCGCTGCCCCTGCCCCGCCCGGGCACGGCGGGGACGGGAGCGGGGCCGGGGGGCAGCGGGCACGGAGCCCCCGGGGCGGCTCCGGCTCCGGGCAGCAGCGAGAGCCGCCGGGGCCNGAGGATAGCGAATCCCTGGATAAAAATTCCCATTCAACAATTAGCTTTTTACCCCTCCTACTGTGCCATGGCTATGTTAGAAGTAATCTCTCCATCTGGACACAGTAGCTGACCAAGAGCTGAAGAACCCCACTCTGCAGTGGATGTGAGGAGACAGGGATTACCTAGGGAACAATATGTGGATGTAGAAGGGCTGAGCTCCCTCCCAAGGGATGCCTCTTTCCCCATCATCAGCTTAGAAAATGAACAGGTTAATGTGAGTGGTCCTGAATAGGATCTGAAATGAAGTAAAAGGAATCTGTGCTGTTGTCTCCACCTGGAAGACTTTTTATGACATGGAGATAGAGAGTCAAGGAATGAAACACCAGAATATACATTGGTTTTATCAAAATGTACACTTTCATGCTCTCTAGAAACTGTCTAGAGTATAGTTATATTGGCAGAAATCGGTTTCATGATAGCAGCTAATAATGGAACTGTTTCCCATTATATAACTGTTCACGTTCCTGGAGTTTTTCAAACTAATAAGGCATATTTAAAAAAAAAAAAAAAAAAGCCCAAGCTAGTAATAGTGATGTTTGAGGGAATAATTAAAAAACCAGAATTGAGTACTAAGAAACATATCCTACATCCTTGTAAATATGTTCACCATTGAATGTAGTACTTTGTCGGCCACTGCTGTGTGTTCACCACTCATTTTCAAGAACCTTCTTCATTCTACGGGTCATGTAACCTTTTAGCCTCAGGCCCTTGTTTGTGGAGTCGGTGGAGTAGTGTTCCCTCACACCCCCATTCAGGAACTGCCAAGGTTTGCCACGGGAGCTGCTGAGCAGGCACTGATTTAAGAATGAAACACGACTGCGCCTCCTTGCCAAACCTCTTTCTTTCATGGCTTAGGAAGTGCGGTCTTCGTTCTGTTCACCCTCACCGTGGGACGCGCGGGCGGAACGAACAGGGGCCGAAGTTTCGGGGGATGCTCGCAGCAGGGCCGGGCGCGGGGTGGATCCAGTCAGGAACGTCCCCGCGCCTCCATGGCCGGCCAGGCCNCCCCGGGGCGGCTCCGGCTCCGGGCAGCAGCGAGAGCCGCCGGGTCCCGTGCCCGCAGGGATGCTGCTGTCCGGATACACAGACACGCCTTGGCTTCAATAGCCTTTGAACAAAACGGCGCTTCGTGCTCTTGATGTTCTTTCGCTTTCCTTTTCCTTCGGAGAAAACATTCAAACGGGTTCTTTGGGGGATTATTGGCTCAGCGGGGTGGCGGGGTCTGAGTGCCGCGGCAGAGATTATTTTCTGTGAAGGCATTTTCTTAGGTTCTTAGTTTTGTCGCTAACTAAACATGTAGTTGACAGGCACTTAAAACCTTTAGGCGTCTGGTTTTGCCCAAAATGTTATATCTTTTCAGTCTTTTTTTCGTATTTCCATGCTGCTTTTCAGTCTACCTGTGCTAGTACAGGAGTGTTCAAGTTTGAAAGTCAGACTTAAAGTTGACTTCACTCTACCAAAAACTCATCTGAGCTGTGAGAAACTGTACCAAACCCCAGGTGGTTCGTGTGTTGTGTGAACCAAATCAGGAAGGATTACGAGTTAATGCGAGGTGGAGAGGTGAAGTGATGTCTTTGTGTTCTCTAGTCTGATTAATCTTGCTGGTTTTATTTTTGCCTAAATGTTCTGCTGTCCTTCACTATTTATGATGGAAGTGTTTTTGAAACACAGAATAAAACACACATCTTCTGCCCCCTCCCCCCAAGCCTAAAATGAGCTACGGTAAAGGAACTGAGTCATAAATACATAGAATGTGTAAAGGGACCCAAACTGTCCAGAGGGCTGACAGTTAGTAATGTTGTATCCAAAGGGAACAACAATAGGGAGGAAACGTTTCAGATACACTTGAAGCCTGATTTGTTTGAATTTTGAAACTGAAGTGTGCTGTGTTTCGTATGCACTTATATTAAAGCTGTTGCTAAAAATATACATAGTAGTTCTAGTATTAGCTTTGTCTATGGAAAAAGTCATTGATAGATGGTGTGATACTACTGGAAATGCCATTCTGAACCCCCAGCGTTTTTCCCCTTATCCCCCCAAATTGTTTCTGTTGTGGCATTAGCAGGCCTGTGGCTTTGCAGTGGCAGCACAGCAGTTGCCTCATACCCACAGGACCTGAGGGGGGAGGGTGTGCATGGGGTGAAGGCATATTGTGACTAAAGTTTCATGTTTATGTGGGGAGATAAGTTATCTCACATTTTCTTCAGTTCCTCAGCAGCATCTTATGTCAACCAGCAGTCCCATTTAGATCAGACAGGACATGCTTCTCATTGTCCTGCTTTCCTTGCTGTCTGTCAAGGACACTCTGGCAGCACCCTAGTGCTACAAGTACTTTTGGGCAGTGGAATTTGGCTCTGGAATTGTCTGGTGAGTTGTAATGGATAGCTCATGTCTCTTAGGAGCACAGTAACTTCCTTATTTGATCTACACTAAACTACTTCAGCCTCTAAGTGGACTCTGTAGAGACAAAGCAACTGAAACTATGAAGGTGGGCCATTTCTAACCACTGTAAAAGTGAAAGGAATTAAGTGAAAATTAATTGCTTTGTAGTTTGATAATTCCGTAATTTAAACAATTTTAATGATAAGTAGCAAATGATAAGAAAACTTGATTCTAATAAGTAGATCTGTGCTGGCTGCTGTGAAGAGTAGATACAATGGCTTAAACACTGAGTTACACCATGGCTTCACCAAAATGTAGGAGTTGGTGCTGCTGCTGGAAGCAGTCCTGTCTCACTTCTCCTAGCAAAAGGGAAGAGGCAGTGTGGCAAGAAGGGTAGAATCTAGAACTTAAAATTGCTTTTCTTGCTGCTCTCTCTTTCTGAGTTTATTTTTAACCCTGATTAGTTTCCACATTGAGTTGTTTATGTGACAAGGTAAATGTTTATGCTGACTCAAAAGAAAGAGCTGAGTGAAGGCTAGAGTAAACAGCTGGGGAACTGATTGGTTTCCCGTTCATTTATGCTGGTGCAAAGTGTTTATGAAATGTTGATAGTAGTAGTTCACTTAGGATCACATTAACCAGGATTTTTTCTGACCTTTCTAAAGCTGAGAGCAAGAGCACAAGGTAGAGTAAAACTTTCTTATATGTTAAGTATATTACACTCTAAAGTATATTGTATTGTTATTAACTGGCTTTTCAGTGCTGCTTCTATTGTGAGGCAAGAATTCCTGGATAAAACTAAAACCAGGCTCTTTTAGATTAAGACTATATCCAGTGTAGATGTTTTTCAAGTGTTAGTGGGAGGGCATAGGGTTAGGAGCAGATTTTGCTAATGAAATAATCAGGATAGTGCCTGAGTACCCTAGAACATGTGCACTACCTGCAATGGTTATAGATTATAAATGTAAATGAATAAGACTCTAAGATATACTTAGTATTTGTGAGATTTCAGTATTGTAACCTGTGCTTTAAAGACAGAATTTTACATCAGTGTGTAAATGTTCCTGTCTTCTGAACTTTCTGTTCTCCTTGAAGATCTCATAGTATCTACAGCTACACAGTCTTTGCTAAGCATTTTGTGTTTTGCAAAGTAGAACCTTTTTTTTTCGTGTAAGAATTGCAATGTTCTGTTTGGAAGGGTCGTATGCTTTCCACAACCCATACATTGTTTTCAAACACATTCTGAGCTTCAAATATTGCATTAAAATCTAGCAGAAGAAAAAAATAGATTTGTTTTTGCCACAAAAGTGCCCTTGTTTAGTGGCTTTCAAGTTGATTTCGTGTTTTTCTTCAATTTTTTATCGGTGATCCTTACAGGCAATGTCCAGCTCATTGAAATCAAGCATGATGTAGGCAGGGGATATGTTTCTGATGAGATATTGTGGATGAAAGGAAAACATTGCTATTCACTCCTTCAAACTAACTTACAGAGGATTTTTTTGTTGGATTTGGAATCCTAATTAGATGAAGAATGTAGAAGAACTGCCTTCAAAAAGATAAGAAATTTCACTGTACAGCTTTCTGTCTTCCTCCTCCAGGAAAGCTATTATTGTAATGCTTTTATTTGAGAAATATAGTTGAATTTTTCTGGTATGCTTCTTCTAAGGAGGATGCAGTCTTCTCATCCCATCTGAGTTTGAAAGAACTGGTTTAAATTAGGCTGAATTACTTCTCAGCATGGACAAGTTTTGAATACAAATGCATTAGAGATAGGTGTGACTTCTAGTTTGGAGGACAAGGAAACAACATGAAACTCCCTTGGTGCTAGCAGTTCTGTAGTGAAAATAAGGCTCATAATATGTATTTTTAATTAGGTTATGTTTTGTTGTTGCCTTCCTGTTTACCTCCTCCAAAAAAAGGGTTGTGTATGTGTATGAAGGGAATAATTTTGCAGGACGGTTAGCATGTAAATTGTTTACTCAACTTGAGACCAGCATGGAAACCCTTTCCTAGGAAGACCATCCTGGCTGGTCACTCCACATCACTGGGGATCACAGAGATCCCACTGGGACACCTCAGACTGGTCAGTGCTGCTGGACCCTGCCTCCTCCTGCAAACACTGGCATTGAGATGTGCCCTGGAGAGTCTGGGCCTTAAGCTTTTGCTGTGTCCTGAGCAGGAGGGACATTCCAGAAGTTGTGGGAGGGAGCATGGGGGAAAGAATGCTATGGTGCCTTTTTCTCTTTTCTCTAGAGTTCTTATCAGTATGGTTTTCTTGGTGGGGAGCAGTCAGACATCAAATAACTTGTTTTGACACCAAACTTCTTGGTTTGGAAGGTGGTGGTCAGACTAAAAATTTTAAAATTACTCGCTTCTGCAGCTATTTCACCTGTTAATTCTTTTAAGCTTACCTGAACACAGAGTCTTTATTTGAGGTTAATAACGTGTACTTACAAATAGATGTAGAAATGGAAAAACAAGTTGTACTACTTCAGATAGGTACTGACAGTAAGATAGAGTCAGTGTATTTCTGAAGATCAGAAATAGTCTGGATTCCTGTTCTGTTCCATAGTTTGAAGATATTTATTTTAGAATCACAGGATGACTTCAGCTGGAGAAGACCTCTGGAAATCACCTGTTCCAAGCACCTTCTCACTGCAAGGCAAACTTGTACTGTACATCAGGTTGTCAAAGGTCAAATCCAGTTAAGTTTGGAATTCTGCCCTCCAAGGGTGGAAGTTCAACAATATCTGCAGGCAACCTGTTTTGTCAGCCTGTGAATAGGTGAGCAGCATCTTTACAAGTTCCTCATGAAAATTTGATTGCTTGTTGAGATGTGCAGATTCCTGATGTACAAGATTACCAAACTGTTAAATGCCATTCTAGTGACTCTTTTGGAGCCTCATTTTCTTCATGGCAGGGAAGGAGAGAAAGGGTCCCCATTTTACCTTTACTGTAGCTTTGAGTGACCAGAAAATCAAGAAATAAGCATTTGTTATGCAAATCTGCACTTCGTTATCTCCTCTTTCTAAATTACTGCTGGGTTTGAAACACTGATTGATTTTGTTTGCTATTTATCCAGACTGTTTTTCTATTTTATTGCTTTTTTTTGGTTTTCAATTCTAAAACTATGTGAGAACTTAAATTATTAACCTAATCTCATGTAACACAGACTAATAAATTTGCTGAGAAGATTATCAAATTTCATCTTAACTACTCAAGAGCAAACTAGTGAGGTGCTGCAGCTTTAAGTACCTGTTCTTTGCAAAATTATTCTCATGTTTCATCTCTGTTATGTTCAGCTTGACACTTTACCTGGTTTTATGGCTTTCTCTTTACATTGTTTGAAGTTTTAATTTTCTAATAGAACTACTTAGGTTACAATTTTCACTCTGTGTTTTGTGTGGGTGTCTGCTCAGTTGTAACACTGAATGTTTTGATCAGCTTTTCCCTTAGTTCTAAAAGCTTGAAATTTAAGAATGGCATTTTATCTTTAAGCCACCACTAAAAGTACCAGATAGTTACATATTAGTTGTCATAGAGTGAGGACTGAAATAAAAATTAGCATTATGATGCAGGATACAGATAACATGCACTGTAAACTATGTTTCTGTGTATAGTATCTTCAGCAGAAATTTCCTGTATAGTTCATGTGGGTTGGTATATGAAACCTGACCTCCAGAGTTTTTAACTGAGCTTGCAGGACCATTTGCTGAACTGATGAGGTTGGCTGGTAGCTGTATAGACAATTCCATTTTCAACAAGGAAATTGAGTAGGTTCTCAAATCTGAGGTTTCAGATGTAGTTTCAGTGTAATTTAAACTAGTTTGAGGGAGTATCAAAAGTTGCTGGGTTGAGAGCGCTGTCCCTTCTGCCTATTAGTTGTTTTGATAACTTGTTACACTCAGTGCTTTTTGAATTTATTTTTTGTCATAGTCAAAATGGTTTCTTTTTTTCTCATCTTCTCCCTTCTCCTCCTTGTTTCACAACACTATTTCTAAATTTGGCTGGTGTTGACTGTCTAATACAGGTGAAGAATCTTTTTTGATTACAAACCCATCTGTATGGATAGATGTACTCCTATAGAGCTGTTGTCAAGATCTGCATGCCTGTCTGTAGCAAATGAATAAAGAATATTTTCTACAGTCAGTAGATGGGTTTATGTTTTAGGCTGTGGGTGATACTGTGCAAGTCACTCCACTACTGCACGACAATACTCACACCTCTGAAGAGTCATCAATAAAACTCCTAATATGATGGCCCAATAACATACAAAAATAAGAGAAATTGCCTGTTCTGACAGAGCAAACAATGCCAAAAAAAAATGTTACACTAATGTGGAATTTTACAAATACAGATTGCCCGTCTTCTTCCAAGTGAAATCCTTTTCTCCACTGGTTGATCTCTACATGCTCAGACTCTTGAGATCCTCAGCAGTTCAAACAGCAGCTGATGGTTTCAGCAGAGTTTGAAGTTGTCCTGTTTGAGATCAATGTGAATACAAGTGAAAATATTGAGGCTGGTAGCAAAGTTGTCACTGCTGTGATGTCCTCAGGATTATGTTCTAACTCATGTTGGCTTCTTTATCCTTCATGGGTTTTTCCTTCTATACATGTTTATCTTACAGTGTACAGATTTTTTTGTATTATGAGGAGAAACAAGTTTACAAGCAAGAAAATATAAAAGTAATTCTCATCTCACTGATACATTGTCTTTGGTGCTGTATGTGCAACAAAACGTCTAAATTCAGATACAGTGAAAAGGATGCAAATCATTATAGCTGTAAAGGAACTAGGGCAACCAGGACTAATAATTTTGAACTTTTCAGATCAAAGGTATTTAAGAAAAGATTTAGCAGTTCTTGGCTAGGGAGCTGTGAGTTGAGCAATACTGTCTGAAGTGTGAAAAGTGCAGTTATCCTGTGGGGTATGATTTGGGCTTCCCTAGCTGAAGTGTAAGGATACGGAATCACAAGACAGTCTTCAGAAAAACATGAATTCTCCTTTATATTTTATAAAGAAACTTTAATCAGTGTAATTTAAGAGGATTTGTTCAATCATAAGTAATGAAATACTCTGGTGTGTAATGATTATACTCCCTCTGAAAATGTGGAGCAATTTACTGCTACTGATTTAGCTGCAAATAGAAGCCAAATGTGTTCAGCTGTGTGCCTGTGTTTGCATGTGGCAGGATGAGAGGCAAGGCAGCATTTTCTCAGTCAGATGGCAGGCAAAACCATATTGTTGTTGTATTTTTTTTTCTCCCCTGAAACACTAATTAAATATTTGATTTTTTTATTTGTTTGTTCATTTCTAGGGTGTGGATTCAGGATTTGTTCCCAGCGTTCATGATTTTGACAAGAAACTTACTGAGGCTGATGCTTACTTACAGATCTTGATAGACCAGTTGAAGGTATGGTAACAAAATGCTGCATTTAGTGTGTTGGGGGTCTCTTTGTCAGGCTGGGTTTCAAGGCCAGCTTGAAAGGAAGCTCAACAGGGAGAGTCAGTAAAGATAAAAATGCCTTTCTCTCAGGATTGTTAAAAATTAGACTATCTCAAGCAGATTTATATAAAATGGTTTACAATAGCTGAAAGATTCTGTTTTATATAAAACCTTTATGGAAATGGCAAGGTTAAATATGTGAAGTTTCATTTAAAAACATAATTAAATCATTGTGTTGCTTATAGCATTTTAGAATCTATCTTGAGAAGATTTTGTCAAGTGATGTGTATACAGTTGCAGATAGTTTCAGACTTTGTTGCAGTGGTGGTAGATAATCCATGCTTTGTCCTTGAGTGAAAACATTCTATAGGAATGTTGTACCATACAGCTCTTTTAAACTTTATATTTTAAGAATAGATGGGAGTGTGAGGAACAGTGAGGTCGTATCTCTCAGTACTCACCTTATTGTGAAAAACACTTTTTGCTGCTGCTTAGGACACCTTTTTCCCATGACTCAGGTAGTTAAAATTGCTGTTAAATTGCTTCAGTTCTGCTGGGTTGGGTGTTTTTCCCTGATATAATGTGCAAGTATTACATGTGGGATATTCAGCAAAAATTCACCTGGAGGATAGGGTGGAGAGGGGGATGAGCACAGCAACAAAAATGAAGGTAGGCAGAAGAGATGCAAACAAAATTCAGAGCTGCCCTGCAAAGACTTATCAGGAGCTGTCTTTGCCTGCCACTCTGGAGCCATCACTTCACTGACAGAAGGTATTTAAATCTTTACACCTTCTAATTGTTATTTCAGGCCAGCTGGGGGGAGTGGGATAGAAATTAATTAATAATGAAAGATGAGTCAGTTTGAGGATGGACAGAGACCAAGATCACAGTCTATTTTTAGAACTAGAAATCAGCCCTCAAGGGAAAGGGAACACATGAGTAGGTTTGAGGCAGGCAGTTGAGTGAAGAGCTGCAGCTCACTTCCTAAAAATTACATCCTCTCCTCTAAGCTACAAGGGTGGATGTGATGAACTTTTGGCATTACCCGTAGTCTTTCTCTTCCTCCAACAACTTCATGGTTGTGTGTGCACCTTAGAGTGCCCTCAGAGGCTTCTGTTTACTCTTTCAGCTCAGCTTGTGTTAAATGCACATGCAGGCTTTTCAGTGAGCATTTGTTTCACTTTGTTTTGTTGCATCTCATATCCCACTTTTAAGAAAATAAACATAAATTAATGCTAGGAAGTCGTATCTTCCCTAAAAAATGTGCTTACAAATCTTACATGATTTGGATCATGTACCTGAATCAAGGTACCTGGAAGGGTTGATAAGAGTTAAAGCTGTTCTGGTTAAATGCTTCATCTGCCCCAAAGGTTTTTGGTGAAATAGAAGAAAGGCAGCTGGAGGTGTTCTGATGAGTTCAGTTATGTTACTTAACCTTGCCTTTTTGTTCAAATCATGGTAGAATTGTCAGCTGTGAGATTTGGTCTCTTGCAGGATGGGATGATATAAGAAATTAGTTACAAATTTGTCATATCACAAATGCTGTAAAGAAGTATTGGGCCAAAACTGCTTTGGATCCTAATACCAGGGTTGTATGACTTTATCCTTATTAAATGTTTTTGGTTTTGAAATGTTGGTGTTTCTGTCTGATTTTATATGGAAAAATAATACTTCAGTATTTTCACAAGTGTCTCTTTTCTTTTAGCTCTTTGATGAAAAACTCCAGAACTGCAAAGATGATGAACAGAGAAAAGCAAGTACATTTTGTCTTAAAAATTGCTTGTTTATCTAGTGGTGTTGTGCATCAGTTTGCTGTAGTAGAAATGCTAAGTACACATTTATTGGGTTGTCAAAATCACTTCAAGCAATTTGAATAACTTACAACAATTATGTTGTGACTAAGTTTCCAAAAAAAATTTTAGTAATAATGGGCATCGTAACACTAAAAAACGTTTCAGTCTCTCAGAAATAATTGCTCCTCTGCTATCCAATATATTGAAATATTTCCAACAGTGTTGAAAGAATTTTAACTTAAATTCACTATTTTTTAATCTTTAACAACGGTGAGAGTTTAATGTTGGTAGGAATTACAAAGCTATTCCAAAGGAAAAAAAGAAATGCTCCTAATCGTGTATTTCACATAATTAGCCTGCATCCTGTGTAGGTGTGTGACACTTGGGATGTTTGAGAATACCACAATTCATTCACTGAAGTGAGGGTGCCAGAAATGGAGTAGTGGAGAGCACTACTCCTGAAGCAAGGATGTAATTCAATTAAATGGTTTGTGTTCTTTGCATCCCTCCTGTTCCATCCCAAAGTCAGCTCTGCAGGTCCAAGTTCAAGCACTGTTTGAGAAAGGCTGGCACATGCTTTGGTGGTGGGGGTTTGGCATTAAGTGTCATGCAGGTTTCATATATTAATTTGTGTGTGTGGAGGAGGGATTTAACAATTCCTTATGAAGAGTTTGTTACAGAGGAGTTGCAGTAATTTCGATATCATGAAGTAGTGGTGTATTTCACCCTTGTTCCCTCCCTCAATGTCTCTTGTGGAAAACAAGCTGTGTTCTCTTGGTGTTTGGTTCCTGTTTTGAAAGCTCTTTGATGTTTTCTGTGATTAGTTTTACTTTTTTGTAATGGTTGTGACCTTCCAAGTGTTATTCATCAGCAGGGTATGGTGTTATTCATCTTACCTGATGTGTTAGGTGGTATCTTGGGGAGTTCTTTCTCATGTACAGGCTTTTAAAAGAACTTTAAAGTACATCTCTGTCAATGTGTTTATTCTGTAGACAACTGACCACAAGAATAAGGTCTAAGAATTTTGTATTTCTCCTTCAGTGTGTCTTACTGGGAAGAGTTGTCCTTCAATTTTGACCTCCCTCCAGATGCTACTTTGCAGATCAGCCAGTACTTTCTTTTTTCCTGTGGCAGTGCTCCTAATCCCTAGAGACTTTCCACATGTTGTGCTGACTTCTTTATTTGTCTCTGCAAGGTATCTATGGGACAGATGGATTGACTTTATAGAGAAAGGAGGAGGCGCATTTAGAAGAGGTTGGCATCCTCTGGTTTTAAATCTTGATGAGGATTGCTATTACTACAGATTCCATTTATTCTCTATTAAGAATGAAAAAGACTTGATAAGGCACTCTTTTGATCACATCTCTGCCTGTACTGAGAGGTTTTTTGATACAGTATTTAGCAGCTTTCCTATTTGTTTATGGAAGTATGGTTCAGCTATCAGATTATGAGTGAAGTGCAATCTGCAGGGTACTTCTATCAAACCCATAGCTCTTTCCTCCAAGGAAACAAGTTTTGGATATTTAAGTGCTTCCTAACCAGCTGAGTTCTGTTCTCCAACTGTTTATGGCCAGGGATTTCAAACCTGAGCTGTTGTTTTTGCAAGTTCACAGAGCATTGGATGAGCTGGCTTTTAGTTACAGAATATTTGGTCTTTTGAAGATGAGGACATAGGTTATAGGTGTTCTGACATGCCTGTTCAAGATCTCCTGGGTATGTTCCTTCTGAGATGTGGTAATCTCTTGAATTTGGACAAAGACAGTGCAGATGTAGGCTTGATGAAAATACAGGGATTTTCATGAATTCCCTGTGTTGCATTGTTGTTCTGGCAGAAGTGCAGCTCATGGACAACCAGCAGTGCTCCAGTTCTGCTGCATCCCCTGGTGGAGTACAGTGTTTGTGTCTGATTGCAGAGGAAGGGAAGGAAGGGGTGGGATGTGATCTGAGGGTACTGGTGTTTCAAGGTGAAGACAAGACAGGACCTTGCTTTCTTACAATGTTACCAACATTACTGGTGGGAACTCCAACACAGCTTTTCTGTTCAGTTTTGTGTAGTTATCTTGACCACACATCAGGGAGAAGAAAACTGAAGTGCTCAAAGGTATCAGAACAGCAAAGAGGTGCATGTTTGCAGGCTGGAACAAAGCTGACATTACTTAACAGGATTTGGGAGGCAAGTGCAGCCTGTTGAAGCTGTTTGGTTCAAAACAAGTGCTTTTTGTGACGTAAATCCAAGGCTGAGCACACAGATTTGGGTTGCACCTTACAGATTTCAACCGTGAGTCAGCTCCCCCTACGTGCCTCTGTGTGCTGGATGAGCTGATCCCTCTGTAGTCACATGATTGTTGAATGAGGCAAAAATCATGTTGGATGAGAAAAAATTAGCTTTCTCAGTGATTTCCTAAAAAATCAGATGTCAAGGAGATGCAATGAGCAGCAAGTAGTTTCAGCAGCAGCCTGCAGTTTGATTAGATTAAATATAGGAAATGGTATTCTGCAATTGTAAGTCTGCATTCTGCAAATGTAGATCTGCAGGAAATTGGTGTGTCAGATGAAAATATGTATATTCATTACTAAAACCAGGGGAACTGTCTTACTAAAATTTTATCTTTATCAGTTTTCAAAGACTAGGGATGATGAAAAGAGAAAATTGTGATAAATGTTAGTAGTAAATGTTTGGGAGTTTCTGGATTTTTTATTGGTAACGTGTTTTATCTTCAGCATACTTTCCTTACATTTTTGTGGTGTCTAAATTATCAAAATTCTGTGTGCTGTGTTGTTGCAAGGTGGTCATAGGGCACAAATGTGAAAAATACTGGATTGATGCAAGCTGTCACTGCTTAATTTGGCCAGCTCACAAAGGATTCATTTCCATAGAGGAAAAACCTACAGTTCTGTAATTTGCTGAAACGCCTTAGAAATCTGCTTGTCTTGATGTTTTTTCCCTTTTGATCTTCCATGTGATCTTTGATAAGATTACCCTTTTGTCTGTACCTGTGAGTAAGAATAACATATGAAGAATATGTCTCAGTGAACTGTTTGGAAAATTACAGATGGTTGGGGAGAAACCAACATCACTGAATTGCATCATATGGCCTGAGGTCACTTTCTTATTTTCAGCAAAGGTGATGTCACCAAAGGGACTGAGATCTCAGTTTATTTGGTGTGTAAATACTCTATAACAAGTTGGGGAAAAAATGGATAAAGAATGATCAAAGCTGCTGGTGGCTCCCTCCAGTTGGCTGTACAGCCTTGAGACTGCATGATCTCCTTCAGCTGTATCATCTTTCATCCAACAAGATTTGTGTGTTTGGGTACATTGCCTATTCTATTTTTGGTGCTAAAAGGCTCGAAACTTCTATGCTGTCATATTCAAAATAGTTTTTTTCAATATGTGTTGATAAAGTTTAGACTGGAAGTCTCGTAGAGACATGAAAAACAAACAAAAACAAAGCCAAGGAATTTTTAGGTGTTGGCATGTTTCTTTGCTAGCAGCAGGAGTAAATATAACATAACTTAATGATATAACATCCCTCATGTGATATATCCTAAATAAACATGGTCCAGGCTTTCCAGTAGGAAGGGCTGAGTCTGGGTTCTGTTTGGCCACCTCTTGCCAATTAATCCTGAAGAAAATGTCCCGCATCCCTTGAGTAATATCTAGAGCATAGCTGAAAATTTCCCCCCAGGAATTGCCTGAGAGGCTGTCACTGCATTTGTTTTCTTTTTAATCCACAAATTGGGACTGTTCATTTCTGTGGATTTATAGCTGCATGTTCTCTTATGCTGTAGGCTTTTGCTTGTAATGCCTGGCGCAGGGAAAGGATCCTTTACACACTTTGATTATTCAACAATCGAGATTTTCACTCTAGTCACATGAGACACTCAAATTAATCAAAACAAAGAGGTCCTGTAATTGCATTAGTAGGGGCTCAGTGCTGAGTCCAGTTTAGTGATTTTGCCTTCTGCAGACAGAGCCAAGGACATCAACAGGAAGCATCTGCTCCTGAACCAGGTCACGCTGATGTGGAACATGGCATGCAGATGCCTTTTGCATGCCTGAGGTGCAGTTCCACACAGGAAACCTTTATGAACCAGTGTTTCTAGATAAAATTAAGTAGGCAGATTTCCAGATGCACTTTTACTGGAGGCGTAGAAAGAGCAAGAACATGTGTGGACTGTTATTTTCTGTGATTTGGTTCAAGCTGTGCTTAACTGCAAATGTTTATTGTATTTGAATGATGGTCACTTCATGTAATAGTGTTGAAATGTGCCACCATTCTGTGCACTTTATAAGGATACAAAATGAACTTAGAATCTTCATGCTGCATTTCATTTTTGTTGATGTTATGCAAAAAGGAAATATAGATTTTGATAGCTAAATGTATATAATGTCACTGTTAAGAAATTCTTAACCTTGTCATCTTTAAGCTTTAATTATCAGTTTGACTTCAGTTTTGTCTTGCAAATTGTGTCTATATATGGAAATAGTCCTTAACATGTTGGTTAAGGGCTTTTTTCCCTCCCCCAGTTTAAAATATTGTGTTTATACAGTATTTAGGTCAAACCAGATGCTGGAAATTCTGTCTTTAATCACACTATTTTGGTTTTTCTTTTACAGAAAATTGAAGGTCTCAAAGAAACAACGAGTGTAAGTTTCCTTAATTTTTGTAACTATTATATATTGATTCTGAAATTCACCCTATTTTCTTTGGGAAGTTTTTGACACCTTCTTACAGAAAAATGAGGATCCATATTAGGTCCAACATTGTGATGGCAGAGGCAACCTGGTTCTGGTGCTGTGTTCAGGTTTCTGTCCAGCACCTTGGAATCATGGAATAGCTGAGGTTGGAAGGGGCCTCTGAAGGTCTGTAGTCCCACCCTATGCTCAGATCACCCTCATCTGGAACAGGTTGCTCAGGACCAAATCTAGTTTGGGTTTTGAGTAACTCCAAGGCTGGAGTTACTCAACTGGAGTTACAGCTCCAGTAACTTTGAGTAACTCCAAGGCTGGAGTTACAGCTTCCCTGGACAATCTGTTCCAGTGTTTTATCATCCATCCATAAAAGAATAAAAGGTGTTTTCTTCTGTTTAAGATGATTTTCCTGTATTTCTGTTTGTGGCCATTGCTTGTGCTGTCACTGGGCACCACTGAGAAGAGTCTTGCTCTGGCTTCCCCTGCTTTCCCAGGCAGATATTGATCCCCCTTGATAAGGTCTCCCTGAGCCTTTTCCTCTCCAGACTGAACAAACCCAGCTCCCTGAGCCTCTCTTCCCATGATAATTTACCTGCCTGCAGCACTCTGGGAGTTTGGAGCTGACCTCCATTTCACCCTGACAGCCTGGCTTTCTACTGTGTGTGGCTTTGGAAACTTCAGTTTTCTGCTGCTGTGCTTTTGTCTCTGGGAAAAAAAAAAGTGGGGAAGGGAAAGTAAGGGTTCTACAGAAGTGAGTGTTCATTTAGTTCACACCCAATATTCTTTATAACTAATATACAAAATATTGAGGGATAGTAACACAATTTTCTTCTGATATTTTTCTTTTCCTAGAGCATGGTAGAATCAATAAAACACTGCATTGTGTTGCTACAGATTGCTAAAGTAAGTACATTGTAAACTATTCTGAATTTTAGTGATACAGCATTAATCTAATTGAAACCTAAAAGTGCCTTCTATATGATCCAGGAATAAGAAAACAATTATAAGTTGATTTCTGCTTTTATTTTAATGAAGTTCCTGAAATACTGAGTTCCACAGCAGACAGTCTGTTAATGCTCATGGTAACAATCATGTTGGTTTGAGTTTTCTTTCAGATAAACTTTCTTTTGCAGAGTTTGCTATTAGACTAAAGAAGAACTTAAACAAATGTCAGGTTGACAGAAGAGGAACTTAACAAAACTCTTCTTTCTGCTTCATTTAAGAGTGTGGCTAACAAGTAAAAAGGGGAGAAAGAAGATGTAAATAACAAAACCAGTTTGGCAAGGTCTGTCACAGGTCTGAAGTTCATTATGATGTTGGAACTTCTTGAAGTTAAAATTGTTTTATTTGATAATGCAGTGTGGGTAATGCACTTATGCTTTTCACCAACATGTTTTGTTAGATTTTAAAATTTGGGGAGTTTTGGATTTACTTTTTGTCAGATTCTGCCCTTACAGGTTTAACATTCTATATTTAGGATATGATAATTATGAACTGCTGATTTATATCTTGTGACCAAAGTGGAGGGAGGTGATATTTTTGCAAAGAAATAAAGGTATTTTCAGAATTTCAGGCTGATTTACTCAGAACACATTCTGATTTATCCAGAAATAGGAGTGGGCTCTTCAATTATTTTCCTTCTGTAATCTAGATCAACTATTTTTGTGGCTTTGGAATGCAAGACTGCTGTTTGTCTTCATTTTAGATGCCAGATATGTTGTACAAAATTTTGAGTGCAGTGAAAACTGAAGTATTTAGAATCTTACAGGACCAAAAGTAATTCACTGAAAGGATCAGTGCATGTTTTGTGAAATTCAATTTTCATATCTATTACTTAAGAATTTGTGAAGAAAATGTTAAATAACAGGTTTGTACAAAACCAAAACTTTATTACAAGCACTAGGGTGGGAAGATTGAAATAATTTTGTGCTACATGAATTTGGAACTAGTACAGTCTTTATTTAACTTGCAATGATGCTACTTCAATTCTTCACTGTACTGCCAGCAAGAAAAGCCTTTCAGTATTTAATTTGCTGTTATTTAGTCCTGGGTATACTTAGAGGTGTTTTAGTACAGTGAAGTCAGTAGACTGTGTGCCATTTTTTAAGTATTTGATGGAGTCAATTCTAGATAGGCTAGATGGTTAATATGCTGATTTTCTTATCTATATATGATTTGCTGTATCGAGGAAGCTGTTGGAGAAACTGCAAGGAATTACTAGGTCATTTTTTCTTTTTACTGTTAATTACTGTATAAATGTATTTAATTGTTCCCTTTTTCACAGGGGTTTGATTCCTATGAAATTTTACTCTTTTTTAAAAAGCTCTGCTATGTAATTAGCAAATGTGAAATTACAGAGTAATAATCTGCTTTTCAGGCTGTTGATCAGAACTGGTAATAGCTGGCTGAGTTATCTTTCTTGTTTCTGTTGAATATCAAATGCTGTTTATGCTCTGTATGAGGTTATTGGGAGTTAGACAAATGTGACCACTTATGCTGATGCTAAGCATATTTGAAGTTCCTTAGGGGGTTTGCTGATAATGGATAAAACTGGTAGTAGCAGATGCAGTCATTTAGATCAGGTTCAGTACTTTACTGCTCCAGAGTGTAAAGGCAGGTGGAGTTTGAGTCCCCCAAAGGTGCTAGCACTTGCTTTTTGTTGCACTAAATCAGACCTTGAAGTCCCTTCTTTCAGTACCAATAAATATTAACCAGTGTAAATAGGTGAGCTTATCCACTAAGGAGTGGGGGATTATTGTTTGGTTTTTTGCTAAACCATATCTAAAGCCCTTTTAGAGCTGTTGAAGACAAGGTGGGTTAAAGGAGTGCCTTATGCACAGCTAATTGCAAGATATTGATCCACACATAGTGAAAAAAATTCCCAGTACTTTAATAACCTTTTTTTTGCTTCATCTCTTCACCTTCTTTCTCTCTCGGGCAAGTGTACTTTTTAACTACAAGGGAATTCTGTCTTCATTCCTCCCCACCTTTTCCATTAACTCTGTTAGCATCCTGATTTCCTACTGCTGTAGAAAATTTATAATACAGAGGGGTTTGGGGATTTTTTCCCACAGTTCTGCAAGTTGCTTGTGTATGATGCAATCTCTGTGTAAAAATGTGTTGGTGCCTGGCTGTAGCTTTGTGCTCTCCATTAGAGACATTTTAAGATTCTGCAGGTTTTTTTCCCTAATCTGTAGGGCAAGTATGGCTGCTGCTCCTGAAAATAAATCATCTTAACACCACTCTGCACCTCATTTTTACTTCCACAATGCCTTTCTCATTAGGAGACAGACTTGCCAGTCTGTGCACCTTGATAGTGCTACCACTTCTCTTCTGTAGAACTCTCTATTTCCCACAGAACCATTTATTATGTGGATTATTTTGGCACATTGAGGCAAACCTGGATTTTCGGATGTTGGAGTTTTGTTTCTTTCTTTAATTGTGTGTTCAGTTGTTCTGTTTCATGGATTTTTACTTGTCTTAGTATTTGGACAGTTAAGTTTTCATTAAACTTGCTGGTAAATTGAGTGTGTAATTATGCCACTTGTATGAGGTGACTCATGACATTTTCAAAATAATGAAGTAAATACCAGCTAAACAGGAATATGTCATAATACATTCATTGCTTATCAAAAAGCAGTCCAAATAAGCAAAGTGGGATGGGCAGGTGGAGCATTTGGCCTGTGTTGTCCCCTTTGTGTGTGTTGCAGTTGAAGATGTCCAAAGTGTTGCTTTGCTGATGTCTGTGATGTAAAATACATCTGCCAGTGATGTGGTAAACCTCAGTCTTAGAAAGATATGTGTGTTATGAAGTACCTTTTATAATTTAGATGTTTAGTTTTGCATCCTTCCCTTCTCTTTTTCACTCCATTTCTGGCAGTCTTGCCTGCCCAGTTTTGTGGAATTTCTGCCTTCCTTACCTTGTTGATGCTGCTACTGGTGCATTACTGAGGTGGGATAGCAAGCATCAGTGCTCATGCAGCATCTTTGTGGTTTATTTCCTAGGTCTTAGAGATGATGGACACAACATGGGGGTTTTATGTGTTGGGAAAACAATTATGTATTTTTAAAATTTGCAACTCAGTGGAGCTTGATGTCCTTGGTGGTCTTTTTATCATGGAAAGCCAGACTTCAAAAATGTCAACTAGCAGACATGAAATTTGGACAGCCTATTGCCAGCTGTATAAGCTAAGGAAGGATGTATTAAGTATCAAAACATAAACATGTGCCAACTTCCTTTATACTTCTTACAGCTTTTTTTTCCCTTATTCCTTTAAAATGTAACTGGAAATCCAGGGGAATACTCTGCAGACAAGTTTTGAGGTTCACACTGGATAAAAGTTATGGATTGATGTACTGATTAATATGAACTTTGCAGCAGAAGGGAAGAGATTTGACTTAGTGTTCAGTAAAATTTATACTGTTGCTGTGCAGTGCTAAAACTGTGCTGGCTGTAGATGGGCATTAACTGGTGTGCTGCCCCTGTCATGTCCCCTGAGGACAGATGTTTTCCATACATTCCCGGCTCTTTCACCTATGCTTCTAGGCAAAAGAAACCCAAAATGTGAGATAGTGAATAATCTGAAAGCATTTTAAAATATAGTGAATGCCAAAAAGCAAAAGTTAAAACCTTTCAACTTCTGCCTTTCTTGTGTATTAATCACAGAAACTGAGAACTTCATTTTTCAGGGACTTACAGGAGCTGCAGAGCGTATTTTGGGGAGCTCTTAGGTATTTGGGAAGCACCCACGTTATAAAGCAGAATTGTAGTCTGTGGTACAGAAAGGATATTTTTTAAATTGTCTGCACTCATGTGGACAGGCCCTCAGAAAACGCTGATCTTCAGAAGTGCAGTGACTGTGTGTGGAATTGTCTTCCAAGTTTAGTTGCTGTATCACATGATGAGGAACATTTTATGGCTGCAAATGTAAACATTCCTGAGGGAAACTCGCTGTTCTCGCTTAGCACAGAGCTGATAAGTCATGCAAGATTGTTATGTTGATATTTTAACATTTTTTCCTTAAGGACCAAAATAATGAGGAGAAGCACGCAAATGGACTTATAGTAAGTTTAAATCTAATCTTTATCTCCTTTTAATTCTGCAGAACATGTGAACAGAGACCTGAATTTCCACTCACTTTGCAACATGCTTCTTCCTTTCTCTAATTTACTGCTTCCAGTGTCTTGTTAAAATTCCTGTTGAGTCCTTAGCTCCTGAGGTTGGCTAACACCCTTGCCTTTAGAAAATAGAGTGGTCAGTTTTGTATGGAGTGTCTTGAACAGCAGTGTTGTGACTGAACACTTAGATAAAAATCTGCCATGTGAACAGATGAAAGGGAAATTACTGGGGTAGAAATAGTTCTGTGTTCCATCTGAAGTGTCTTTGTGTAGGAAATAGATGTGCTCTCCATGTGCTTCAAGTAGTTTGTCTTTTCTACAGTGCTGCTCCTCTGATGCAGAGTTGTGTAATGTCTGTCTAAGCAATGTTTCTTCTTTAATAGAACTACTGCATTTTTAATGTAACTTGTGTCATTTTTAGTTTTGGTCACATGTGATTTCTCTTTCTTTGTTCTTTTTTTGTCACTTGAGTACATTTCAGATACTTTTAATAGGAAATTGGTTTCAGTAAGAACTCTAAAAATCCTAATGTATTTTCATTAGAGCTGACAGTAGTTCCCAGGCCTTAGTTGTTTTTGCACTACAAACAGCTTTAGCAGTAGGATTTTCTGGTATGAACCTTGGACTGAAGATGCACATGCATGTTTCAGTTTCGTGCTTATCATAAATAAGGTGAATTATTATGTGCCCTGCAGATGTAACATAATTCAGGTCTTAGTATGAGGGAATGGGTTCTGTGATGTCCCCTGGAAAAGAGAAGCTGTGCAGGTAGACACTTCCACAGGCACAGGTGACCTGCACATCTGGGCTGCAACTCAGAAATTTCATAGAGATATTGCAGCTTGATATAGTCTGAATTTGGCTAGCCACTGATCTCATAATCTGTGAGCTGGCTTATACTGGGGAGGAAAAAAATATTTCTGTAAGACTATATTAACTATGGATCAATGATTGTGAAGTCTAAAATTGTGATGCTAAGGAGGTCAACATCACCTTGGGCTAGAGGTCAGGATTTCACTTTAAACTTAGGCAGAAATATAATCATTGTTAGCTGCCATGGTGGGATGAGTCTTGTTTCTGTGTAGTTGTTATTCAATTGTTATTACACTTAGAGTAGGAGACTTTCAGGTCTGCCTTCATCTGTTTCTAGCCCCTGAAGGCATCCCTCAAAATATGCAACAAGAAACTCCATGTTGCAGTATGGAGAATTGTTTAAGGATGAGGTTCCAATTCTGAATACAAAATCAAAGTACTTTGTTCTTTCTTTATCATACCTGTGTTCTGAATCACATGGATTATTAGTTTCCCTAAAAAATAAAGATGTAGATAGCAATAGCATCCTGTGTATCATAGAACCATCTTAGGTTTTAAACCTTAACTCTTAAGATGGGATCATAATTTTAAACTGTGAACTGTGTGGGACAGGGACCTTTCTGTGTTGAATACATAATTCCACAAGGAGGTGAAGTGCTGGGTAAGGGACATTGCCTTTATGCTGGAATAGAGTGGAGTAATATTACTGTACTGGATTATTCGTATACTGAGTAGTAAAATGAAACCAATGAAACTGTAGAAAGCTACTTTTATTGCTGTTTTTAATGGAGATTTTTTAAGTGATAAACAGAGAATAATTGTTCTGTTTTCAGTTAAAGAAATCCTGTGCTATAAAAAAAATAATAGAACTTTTCACTGATTTTTAGAGTCATACAGTGTCCTGAGTTGAAAGGGATCCACAGGGATCATAGTGTTCCAACTCCTGGCTCTGCACAGGACAGCAGAATCACATCATATGTCTGAGAGCATTGTCCCAACATCCAAATGTAGGATAAAGTTCAGAATTGCAGGTAACTGGGAAAGAAGGCAATCTGCCTTTAGTAGGAAAATGGGAGGAAGGTTAAAATGAGCCTGTTTCCCTCAGTCTGAATGCAAATAGAAATGAATGTACTAAAGGGAGAGAACAGTTGTAGACACTTCTTTTAAATACTGGTGTAAAAAGGAGGATAGGGATGAACTGTCTGATTATCTGAGCAAATTTACTGACTGAATTTCTGAGCAAACTGAGCAGAAATTGTCATAGTTCTGATAGATCAGGCATTTAAATTGCAAGGTGTTTGGAAAAGGGTTTTATGTGTCTTTTACTCAACTAACAACCAAGAAGTTCTGGTGGTTGTGCATAAACATAAATAACAAACAGTGCTTAGATGATATTTTGGATTAAAAGACATGACAGTTGAGATTTCCAAGGGTCTTGATGCATAAAATCCAAGGACATCAACTGAAGTCTGTGACTTTTGGGAGCATTGAATTGACCTGGTGCTTCATTTTCCAAGTGCCCACATTCAGAAGTAGGTTGAGATGTCCTCTACTGAGCTGCACTGAACACTGTCAGCTTATTTTGGGAAGAATTTTGGCAACAAAGCTGTTTCATGGCTCTAAGCATGCTGATGATTCTTGTTTTGATTTATGGGTTGATCTGCAAAATGAATTTAAAAAAAAAAAAGTAATTTTTGAAAACACAGATTACCTCTCCTGATTTTGGCCAGATAATTTGCCTCTAACTTTCCACTCTTTGCATGCATTATTAATTAATTGGGTGGCATACCAGAAGCAAGAACCTGAAATAAGAATTCTTTATAGGACGCTTCAAATCTGCATCAAATTCAATTCAGTGTGCAGTCTGTGCAAAGAATCAAAATATTACCACTTGGAAAGTATTTCTCATGTCCTCAACTGTCAATTTGTGTTTTGCTTCCTCTCTCAGGGATTCACTCTCTTGCATTTGGGCATTTCTCGTGCTCACAATGTTCTTGCTGTCTATGTTTTATTTTGTTTTGAGGGGAAAAAAATGTGCTTTTCCTTCTCTTGCCTAGAGCACCATCAATCCCGTGGACGCCGTGTACCAGCCCAGCCCCTTGGAGCCGGCAGGGATCAGCACCATGCCTTCCCAAGCTGTCACACTTCCAGGTAGGCTGGGAGCAGCCAGGAGCAGAGCAGTGACTGCAGTGCAGTGGGGAGGGGACAGGTGTGTGTCACACAGGACAGGTCTGTGTCACACAGGGGCTGAGCAAGGCCAGGAGCGGGAGGCACGGAGCATTCTCACTCACCTTGCCCCTGGTTCTGGGGATAAGCTGATGTGTTTTACTTGCTCTCAGTTACTGGCTTGCATTTCTAACACTCCTTTTAAAAATGAAACTATAATTTTCAGACAAGGCAAGTGCTTTCAAGCTGAACAACTGCATTTTTTTAAAGGCCATCTTTGCTTAATAAAAAAAGGAACCTAGGTAAAAGTGATGGCTACATGTTTTTCTGTCCGAATGGCTTTTGTAGAAAATGATTTAATTTCTGGAGGTGAGGTGAAATAATGTGGAATCTCCTTCTGGATTTTGGGGTTAACGTATCAAAATATGCCCTAGAACCTGCTCAGTTGTGCAAGTCAGAGCAGCGACCCTCCTCTTTGCCAGTGGGACCTGTAGTAGCATCGCTCGGGAATCAGACTCCAACACCAAATAGTACAGGTACAGTTCTGGGTAACTTTTACTGAAATACAAGAAACCTGTAATTAGTCATTAAGACAACAATATATTGGCCTACATCTTGCTTTTAATCTACACCAGTTTCAATGTTTTGTTAAAACCAGTACTGCTGCTTTTTCTCCCCACCATGTGTACACAATATCTACGAGTTTTACCAGCTTCCCTTTGTCTCCCCAGCATTGCAATCTTGCAGTAATTGGAGAAAACATGTCCCTTAAACTTTACTGGTATTGTGTGCTCTTCATTTTCTTTGTGACTTTCCTTTTGTCATCTGTTAAACTCATTATGAACCTGCCTAATCATTGCTTTTAATTTTGTAAGTTCCTTTTCTGAGTTCACATCAGTCTTTATTGATTTGAACAATTCTTGTTTAAGTAGATTTTGAAAGAATTCATTTTTACTGAGTCTGTAATTTTTAATATTCCACAGGGAGCGGGCAGTCAGCACCTAGCAGCAGTCTCACCTCTCCAAGCCATGTCAA
The DNA here is from genome assembly GCA_013399835.1 of Leptocoma aspasia. NCBI lineage: Eukaryota > Metazoa > Chordata > Aves > Passeriformes > Nectariniidae > Leptocoma > Leptocoma aspasia. Next base: position 86,322 of record VXAX01002150.1, on the reverse strand, counting down.
CCTGTCTCCAAATACAGTCCCAGATTTTTCTTACTCAAGCAGTGAGGATGAGTTCTATGATGCTGATGAATTCTACCAGAGCGGTTCTTCCCCAAAGCGATGCATGGAGTAAGTGGCTGGCAGTGTGCAGCGTGTGCTGAATGCAGTCTGTATCTGCAGGGGCATGGCTTGTCTGCTTGCAGAAATTGGTTAAAAAAAGGTGGGGGAGGTCAAAAAGCCACTTTGTATAACAGAGTGAGATTACCCCTGCCCTCAGCCACAGACAGGTGTCTGTGAAGGAGGCAGTTTCTTCCTCTGCTCCTTCCCATTCCATCAGATCAATGCTGACAAACTCTAACAAACCAAACTTTGGAAGCCCCCAGCTCAGAGCTGTAATCTGAGGCCATGGTGCATTTCACATGCATTTGCTGCACCCTTTGGTAAATGGCCAATTCCCTCACACATTTGCTAAAAGATATTCTTTGAAGTTGGCACCCTTTCCCCAAAATCTCTGTTTACTCTTCATTTTTTATTAATTGGAAAATTAATTTTAAGAGATGCTACACATTCCAAAGAGGGATTAGTCAGCTGTTTTCTGCCTTCATGTGTTATCTGAGGCTGCAGGCTGTCCCATTCCTTCAGCAAAATCCATTTCTGAGCGTTCTGTGAATTAGCATGCACCATGTATATTAATGTCTGCCACTGCACATATATTGATGTCTATCACTGAATTCCTTGTCTGTGAATATCAAATGACAATAATTTGGTCTGAATTACTTAATTTGAGCTGTGAGAATTTATTAGTCTTCTTTAGTTCTTCAGGGTCTGCTGCAGTCCTGACTCGGAGCAGCACAGGGAGCAGCCTGAAACGTCCGGATACCACGGAGTCCCTCAATTCTTCCATGTCCAATGGCACAAATGATGCTGGTAAGTGGCCTGTGAGATCCTTCAGTAAGGAGCTATTGATTGTTAATCTGTGTGTAAGCTGGGTCAATATATGCAGGGTTGTATATATTTTTTTATATATATATATATATATGGCAAGGTACTTATGGGAAGTGATTTATCTACTGTTTCTTTACTAATGGAAGATTGCTAAATTGTAGGATTTAAAACCTGTATTTTTTGACAGTTACACATATGCTAATACAATGCAGTCTGGTTTTTGAAGGTTTAGAGGGAAACAAAAGCATTTGGTCTTTCAGATCTCTTTGATCCTCCCGACGATCGAGAAGATGATGGGGAAGGGGAGTCAGTGGAGGAGCACAAAAGTGTTATCATGCATCTCTTGTCACAAGTGAGATTAGGCATGGACCTCACCAAGGTAAACTTCCTGATGTTCATGGGGATGGGAGAGGTAGTAAACCCAGAGTTCTCTGTGAGAAAAGGTTACATAATTTAACTCCATATTTATTCTAAGAGCTAGTTAAGCTGTAATCTCTTTAGCATGGTATTTTTGAATTGGAGTTCTTACTGGAAGGGGAAAAGTAGCTGCAGAATAAGTATATCCAGATGCTAAAATCTGTTTGGGAAAATAGTTTGCTATGGAAAGTAGCTGTTTGTTCACTTTGAATCTAATTCTTGGAGTGCTTGTGAAGCTGGCATGAGAGAATGCTGAAATGTTACTCCTGTCTTTAGCTTCCTAGAACAAAGAGCTACAAGATCCCAAGGTATGATGACATTCAATAAAACATAAAGTAAAAGGGAGAAGTAATCATATAGTGAAAAGCTTAGTTTAGTTGGGATCTTAATGAGTAAATAAGTTGTCTGTGTATTTTGAAATGCTACACTTAGGTCTGGCAAGGAAAGGGTTGGGTTCTTCATGAATCAGATTCATGCTGGTGTCTGTCTGAAGGCAGAATGGACAGCGTTCTGAAAGTGTTGGTCTTTCCAGGCAGCTTGGATAAATTTAAACAAGTAATTCCAAAGTGAGAAAGGGCAGGAGAGATCAATCCTTATCCTTAAGTTTCCTTAAGTGAATGAATTGAACTGTCCAGCCTGGAATGAGCAGTAGAAAATAAAAAGATAACACTTTTCTGGGGAAACAGCCAGCAGCTCACAAGCAAACTGCTCAAGATTTCTGGCAGTTCTGAATAGGAATTAATCCAAACTGTGTCTGTTCCTGGAATTCCTGGGATAACTGAAAATTACTGCTCTCAAATTAGGCTGACAGGAATCTTTTTGAGCATGTACCTTGTCAGCAATAGTAATTGACAGTGGATCACACTGAGCAGATCCACAAGAATGGACTTTTGGGAGGTAGTAGGGGAGAGCTGAACCTTCATCTTGATAGAGACACATAGCAGGATGGGACTGCAAGTGTTTGCCTGTAACTGAAAATTGAGAGTGTTCACAGAGATGCAGTTAAATCAGCAGTGATACTGTAATTCAGAACAGCTTTTGATGTGCTCTGAGTGGGACCAGAATCCATGTAGGATGAGACTGTTCCTGGTGAACCTTAGGGTTTGTAGAAGATGCCAACTGACCTGCATATGTCAGAACTCATCGGTGAGCTGGAGCTCGCAATCAGCTTAGAACACACAATGCTGTGGGTGCTCTGTTTGCTATTTACAGTTGGCTTTTGTACAGGATATCCAAATACCTTCAGCTAGAGGAGTTGTTTTTCTTCACTCAGGTTGTTCTTCCAACGTTTATCCTGGAAAGAAGGTCGCTCTTGGAAATGTATGCTGACTTCTTTGCACATCCTGACTTGTTTGTCAGGTACGTGACTTTGGAACAGGGGCATTCACTGATTCCCATACTGGTTATGGCCCTTGTGGGCTGCCAGAAGTTGGTAGTTTTGAAGAATATTGCTTGCATTTTGGTTTAAACTTCAAAAATAGTCAAATCAGTCAAACTTCTAGTTGTAAAACAACCAAGCACCCATAAAGCTTTCCTGTATCCAAGGTCCCTGCTTATATTTCACTCTGCCTGTCCTTTTTTCTCTCTCTCTGTAGCATTAGTGACCAGAAGGATCCCAAGGACAGGATGGTTCAGGTGGTTAAATGGTACCTCTCAGCTTTCCATGCAGGAAGGAAAGGGTCAGTTGCTAAAAAGCCTTACAATCCCATTCTGGGGGAGATCTTCCGGTGCCACTGGGTGTTGCCTGGCACTGAAGATGACATGGTGAGTTTCTCGTGGTGTGTTTTTGGAGCCCAGAATGCAGACATGCAGCCCAAAGCTTTGTTAAGTCACTGACTGAAATGGATTGTGCTGTGCTTAAGTAGCAAATCAAACTGTACCAATTTCTTAACCAATTCTCCCCTTCCTTGTTTTCTTTGCACAGAAGTATAAAATCCTGCATAACAAAATTTTTTGCTTTTTAAAGAACAACTTGACATGTTGAAAATGTCCTTTTCCCCTGAACTGTTTCATAGCATTGATTATGAATTTGTTTATTCCCAAAGTTCTGATTTTTTGCTTTTATTTTTTAAACCAGTGCAGCCCAGTGGGGTTTTTTTTTGTTGTTCTTCTTTTTTGGCACCTCATTTGGGCTTCTTGCCTCAGGAAGTTGCCAATGATGGTGTGGGAAGTGCTGTTGTGAGGTGCTTCATGTAGCCTGGGTGTAATACATCTAAGTCAATGTGATTATTTGGGTATAAGCCCTGTATTTTTCCTATTTCCTTTGCTTCCCACCGATTTGTTTGCTGAAATGTTGTTTATGAGGTGAATATTTGCACTCCAATTTGCTGGCATAAAGGCAGTGTTGTATTTGGGCTTCTGTTGCTTCTAACCACGAATTAATTACACTTTGCATTCTTTGCCACAGGAAATGAATATTAGTTTGTGGGTTTGTGGTACATGAAATCTGATCATTATTAATATGCAGATCAGACTTTTTCAGAAGCAAAACCAAAAACTGTTTCTGCCACTTAAATGTTATTTTGTAATTGGGTTTATACACAAGTCTTTCAGTTTGACTGTTTTTTCTGGGGACAGTTAAAACAAAGACATTTATACTTAAAAATAAGAGAGCAGAAACTCTATCCTTTAGAAAGGATTATAGTTCCAGGACTAAGGAGTCCTGCAGTACATTTTTTGAAGCCTTTAAAGATGGAGGCAGCTTCTCTGGGAAGCTTCCAGTGTTTGCAGGCACTGTGAGTGATGGAATCCTCTCCCCTGTCCCACAGGAGCCAGTCTCCGAAGGACCAGTCCCCTGGGTCAGCAAAAGCAACGTCACCTTTGTGGCAGAGCAGGTCTCTCACCATCCTCCAAGTAAGTTGTGACAGTACCTTTGCCAGGAGAGGTGGCAGCTGGAGAGGGGTGACAGTAAAATCAGCTCTTGGCTTAAATCTTGGATTTACACTTTCTCTCCAGATTTAAAAGCTGAATATTTATAAAGGCTGAAAAGTTATAAACTGCTTTTGTGAGAAACTTATTGCAAACTCTGTTGCCACATAAGTGTGAGGCACCTGGGGATAGTTCCCAATGAATGAGCTTGGAAACAAAAGTATAAATGTCTCATGCTGCTGTTTTTAATACCTGCCTCTTTCTTCAGTTTCAGCATTTTACGCAGAGTGTTTCAGCAAGAGGATACAGTTCAATGCTCACATATGGACCAAGTCCAAATTCCTAGGAATGTCTATTGGGGTCCATAACATAGGGCAAGGTATGTGTGTGTAAACTGAACAGCAGAGGAGAAATAAAATTCTGCAACTAGGATTTTTCATAGGATAATTTACATAAATTATTTAAAGTCATCGTACTAAATGTAAGCAATGGTTGAATTTATGTAACTGGAGCTTATGTATCTGGGAATCAGAGATTCCTTCCACACACTCTGTGTGCTGGAAACACCTAGGGCACAGTTTTTCCCAAGAATACAACCATTCCTGCCTCCTCCAGAAGCTGGGCATTCTCAGCATCCATTAAAAATGAAACTCCTCACCTTTCCTTTTCATGGCACCTGTTTTTAATGGCATATTTCATGAGATCATTATGAATAGTTCTGTAGAGGTTTTGCTTAATGTTTTTTAAATCTATTTTTATTTTTCTTTAACAGGGTGTGTTACATGCCTAGATCATGATGAACACTATATTTTGACTTTTCCTAATGGCTATGGAAGGCAAGTAAATGCTCTAATCTGTATTTTCATTTTTAATGCCTTGTAATGTTTCGTACTTAGTATTTATTGGTCAAGAGCTTATAATTATGTTCATCTGTATGTTTCTAATTGCAGGTCTATTCTCACTGTGCCATGGATAGAGCTTGGTGGGGAGTGCAGCATTAACTGCTCAAAGACAGGTTACAATGCTTCCATCGTCTTCCACACAAAACCGTTTTATGGAGGAAAGAAGCACAGAATTACAGCTGAAATTTTGTAAGCAGCTTCCTTCATCTCACTTTTTCCTTCCTTAAATGCCAACAGTTTTAACAAGACAGTCAAGAGTGTAAAATGCTGAAGCAGCAACACCCAAAAGAACTTAGCTCATCATTACCTGTCATGGAGCTGGCCATTTTAGAGCCAAATTTGTGAGAGGAAGATGCATAGGCCTGTGTCCTGCTTTATCCTGCTTGAAAACATCCTCAGCTGATTCCCAAAGGGAACTTTGCTCTCCTGAATTATCAAAAGTGTCTCCATCATTACCTTTCCTACAAATACAAATACTGCAGCAAGCCTTGGGATACCGTTCATAGTGTGTCAGTTAAAGCTCTGCTGCAAATTTCACATGTCTTTACCCGTGGTTTGGTGGATTTTGGTTAAGCCCTGTGCACACACCCAGCACAGAGAATTCAGTGGAGATTCCCATCATATTTGGAGATGTGCTGTGATGCCAGCAAGTGGATGCTGACAAAGTGAGGTTTAACTTGGTTTTAAATCATTGACACATTGATAGATGCCATTTAAAAACTGGTGTTTTGTGTTTCCCAGTAATCTGGAAACCTTTTTAAGCTTAAACTCACCACCCTAAATCTGTGTGGAAGGCCTGTAACTGCTTTCCTAAACTCTAAATGCAGATCCAGCCCTTGGGCAAGGCCTGTTTAACCCTGAGCAGTGCTTCCTGTTAAGGTTTATGTAACTCACTCATGCCAAGCTGCCCCCTTGTAAACAGAACCTTCCTCTCTTCTGTGCTGGGCATGGACACTTTGGCTGATATAAACCAGGCTTTACAGAAACTAGGACCAAGTTTTGATCTTTTAGGATTTTTCAGTTGCTGTAACACAGCTGAGAAATTGCTGTTTGTTTCTCTTTAGTTCTCCAAATGACAAGAAACCCTTCTGCTCCATTGAAGGAGAATGGAATGGGGTCATGTATGCAAAGTACTCCACAGGGGTAACACAGCTTGCTTTCTTTTTTCTCTTTTCATCAGGAATACAAGATTGTACTTAGAAAGGGGGTTTGGGGTGCTTTTGTGGTCCTGGTATTTTATTTTAAACAAACGTTAATAGTTGGAACCTCCTATGAGGCTGCCCAAAAAAATGCTGAACTGGGGATAAAGGTTGTTCATTTATTCTTAAGGAAGCTTGATTTCTATACAAGAAGAGAATCTGAAGAATTACCGTGTTTCATGTATTTCCTGATAATCAGTGTACTAGAGTGTGAGGGTGTATAAATTTGAAGTCTAGCTAAAGAACTAAATAGGTTTATTTCTTTTTCATCTTCCACTCCAGGAGAATGCTGTCTTTATAGATACCAAGAAAATGCCTACAATAAAGAAGAAGGTAAGGAAATTGGAGGACCAAGACGACTTTGAGTCTCGCTGGTAAGAACTTCAGTTAACTGGGAACATTAAGGTTTTATCTTAGTTAGACTCCAAGGCTGCATTGATCCAAGCACTGCATGCTCTGCTCTCCCTGAGCCCAGGTACAGGCAGGCTGGGGATTTAAGGGGGAAGAGGAGACCTGGAGTTCTCAGTCACATCCTAATTGGGATCAAATGTTCAGGGAGGTTTGGAGAGCTCCACCACCGCCTCCTCCCTCCTGCCATTAACAGCACAAATGTCAAATATCCTGAGGGCTTTTCTGCCCTTTCTCTAACTTGAGATCTGCCTTTATTCACTGCTATGTCTGCAACTCGTAGCACTCTGCTCCCACAAAAGTCTCCCTTGCCCTTTTTCTTTCCAGCCTATGGAAGGATGTAACCTACAACCTGAAGATCAGAGACATCGACGCGGCCACGGCTGCAAAGCACGCGCTTGAGGAGCGGCAGAGAGCCGAGGCCAGGGCCAGGAAGGAGAACGAGACCTCGTGGGAAACAAGGGTGAGCTTTATTCCAGCAGGGTGAAGTTCAGCCTGTAGCCTTTGTTCCTTTCTGGTTGAGTCACGAAAAGCTGACATGTGGTTATTCCTTTGCAGTTATTCCATGAGGATGGGGAGTGCTGGGTGTACGATGAGCCGCTGCTGAAGCGCCTCGCTGCCGGCAAGCACTGAGGGGTCCTGAGGCCAGGGAGCCTTGGAGCCTTGGCTGAGCAGAGCTTGCAGCTGAGCCAGCCTCCCCCAGTGATCACGTACGTACATGGCACAGCCCCACCCCTCCAGCTGCAGTGGTTCCTATCTCAGGGATACTGGACTTGCCGAGACAGACAAAGCAATTCACGAGAGGCTGAGCAGCTCCGGGCAGGGACTGGCTCTGGTGGCAGTGCCCAGGCTCAGGCCCTGGGGCACAGACACTGTATAACCACTGTGAGGGCCACGGCGGTGGGAGCAGTTGCATAATAATCCTGGGTCCTACATATTTAAAAAGCAAGAAACAAAATGCAAGGTGTCATTTAAATCTCGCTGATGTTTGCAATGTGTAAATATGAGGATTCCTCTGATGGGACAATTTGTTAGAAAATGCTACATAAATGTTATCTTCCACCTGTATGATAATCAAATCTTTTGGCATTTCAGTGTCTTGCCCAAAATAACTTTGTTATTTTGAGATTGAAATGTAACCATAGATAATTCTACCCAATGCATCTTAAAGCTTCATAAAATAGATTTTTCAAACTTCTCTTATGGACTTTCTATTTATTTCATAATAAACCTTTGCAGGAAGACTGTTTTTCAGTTGAGTCATGATAAATTATGTGAAATCATAGCAGCATTTGTTTTTCCACTGGAATAATCCTTGCAGCTAGCTAAACCTACTTCTTAAAGTAGCTAATGAACTAGCAAGAATGAGCATCTGCAGCATCCACAGGAGTTTTCTGGACTCTACATCCAGCCTTGCCAACACGTCAGGAACCTCTGCATTGTGTACTTTAGTTGCTACAGTTAATAATGATTGAGTAAGTAGCTAGATGTAGCAATCAAACTAATTTTCTCTCCACAGTTAAGTCTAGCTTTTATTTGATTTCACCTTAATTTTGTCTATGTTGCACATACAGAAAACCTAAAAAAGCAGTGTGAGATGGAAGCCTTGGGCTTTTCTCCCCCTCCCACCCACTGTCACTGCTCCGGGAGCGCTGCAGATCCTTTCCTGAGGAGCTGGCACTGCTGTTGAGGAGCTGCTGCAGCACTGCAGGGATGGTACAAGCCAGGCTGAACACAAAGGCAGAGCCCACAGCTCCAGACAGCTGGAGAGGAGAACGTGGCACCTGTGGGGAAGTCAGGGCTGTGCCTCTTCTCAATGAACTTGGGAAGGTGATGAGGTTGGCTGGAAACTTGAGGAAAGCTTCCTCAGTGTCTGAATGGGCTCTTCATCCCAGCTACCACTACAGCTCTGGTTTAATAAAAATAGGTTTGTAATGCTGATGTTGCAGAAAGCATCTGTATTACACAGCAGGGCAGGGCAAGGTATCAGTTTTATTTTAATATTTTATGGTAAGGGAGAACATTCAGAGTTGATGTGTAGGCTTTGATGTCCTTGATGGAAGTAACATCACGCATCAGAGAGGAGGGGGGCAATAAAACAAGCTGAGGTATTTCACCAGATGAAGAGTTCTGTCCTGAGACAGCTGTCACCTCTGAGTCCCCTTCATGCTTTCCATATCCAATCACCTGGAAAAAAGGTACCAGAAGAGAAAGTGGGATCTCAGTCAGTGTTTCTCTGCCCTGACAATTAACTTGAGATACTGAAATGGAATTCTAACAAGAACACTACTTATAAATGAAGAAAATGTGGATAACCACAGTAAAAGTTACATCACAGATCTCCTCTCCCAAGCCCTCACTGCACTCTGCTTATGAAGCTGGCAACAGGAGCTGACAGACACTCACATGTACACTGAGCACTTTCTTCTGGTTGCTTCTGTGAGCTTGGAACCAGTTGACCAGGTCTGCTTGTGTAACAGACTTGAGAGCTTCAATCTGAAACCCATAGGAAAGAGGTTGTAGCAGCACAGTGGTGATTCAAGACATTTTAAACATAAAAATATTTCCTCTGCAACCTCTACTCCATTGGATAAAAGAACTTTTTAAAAATAACATGTAATTTTAGACTCAGTGTGTCACTAGTAGCATAAATCCCATTTATGCTTTTGAAACTGCTGCAAAACCAGAGTGGTTTTGTGTCCCACAGCTGCAGAGCACCCACCTCCCGTGCCAGCCTGTCAAACAGGTACTGCTGGGTCACCACTTCATTCCAGTTCCTGTCCACTTCTTCCCCAAGGTGGGAGTCTTCACATTCTTTCAGTTTTATCAAAGCTGTTACCTACATGGGAAAAAGATAATTAGGTTTAATGGGTTTTAAACTACCTTAATTTACCATCACAGTCGCTGCAGTTGAAAGAAAAGCTGAATTACATTAACGAGGTAGCTCCTTGCTTTTTGAGCTTAACTGCAAATGGCCAGAGAATGGATGTTTAGAGAACAGCAGAACAGAGCAAGAGGCAGGTTTTAAAAGGTGAGGCCTTTGTCCAGAAAACCTCAGAAAATCGCCACATAGCTGTAACTGAATCATGCAGTAAAAGAAGAGCTTTTCAAGATGAACTTTTACCTGGGTGCTAAAAGCCTCTTCAGTTAAATCCTTGATTTTCTCTTCAAAGCAAGAAAGAAACTCCTCTATTTTGCTGTCAACCAATTCAGAACTAAAAGAGAAACAAATAAATACATTAGGCAGGAAAAAACAACAACAAAAAATTCCCCAAAATATTAAGGGGTGAAGTAGCACCGCCCAAATGATGAGGAAGGGACAGGCTCACTTCCCTCATCCCCTGGAAAGCTCACTCATCTGAGTTTTCCTGGTATCAGGGCATAAAGCCAGTGCTCTCATTTTCAGCTGTACACAGGGACTTGAGGAGCCACTGCTGTGATGCTGCTGGGGACCTGCTCTGGTATCCCCAGCTGCAGCCCTGAGCTCTGGGCTATAGGATCAGGACTGAAAGAAAATGTGATGTGATGGATCCTGAGGTTTCTGACACATTAAAACCCTCACTGATGACATAGACCTCAGTAATGGAAGTGTCCAAATGTAAAAATTAGAGGCAGCAGCACTGTGCTAATTAAGCTTTCACTGACACAGTGTTGTTTTTCACAAGGGGCACATTTTTGAAATAACCCTTCAGCTCTGGCAGGTCAAATGCTTGTAGTTCAAAGGCCCAGGTTTGAACAAAACCATAACAGTGCTGTGCCTGCTGAACCTGAGCCGCAAGAACAGCTAGACAGGATTTACAGGATTTGAACTCTCCTGGCAGAATAGCTTCAAAAGGATGGGGCTATTTTACTTAGTCTTGAGATTACTTTTCACTAGTCAAGTCAGGACCACTGCAGTTTTAAGAAGCCTAAGGCTACTGTTTTATTCAGGTGCTGGTTTTGAGTCAGGATGTTGTGACTATCAGCAGTGTTCCTTCTGACATGCCCTTGAATTAAAAAAACCCTCTGTGGCCTCAAACAGGAGGGAACTCTTAACTGGTGACTCCCAGAGCCAGGGCTGGGAGTAGTGAAGAACTTTCCCCACAGAGCACTTACTTGTATTTAGTTGCCTGGGTTGCCACTGTGACTGAGAAGCCAAGAATTCCAGAAGTGTTCCTGCAGGTGGGGTACACGTGGTAGCTTAAAAGAAAAAAGGACAAAACAATAGTCATTCCACAATTAACTTTTCATTTACAGGACATGCTGCAAGTTAAAAGAGTGCTGATACTTTAGACAGAAAAATCTGAGATCTAAATTCTTTATTTTCTGCATTGCTGCTTTTCAGTGTTTTTTCAGCTACAGGAAATCCTTTTAAAGTTGGGAGTGTTTGTATTTGCATTCCTGCAAACTCATCCAAGCAGAGTGAGAGACCCAGAGCTGTGAAAAGCCTGCTCCAGTTCCCTGAGGTAGCAGGGTGCCTGAGGGAGGCTGCTCAGCACCACAGAGCTGCTGTGAAAACAGCCCTGGGGAAGGGGGGCTGAGTGTGGAAGTGGAAGGAACAACTTTATCCTGAATAATTCCAAGTTAACACACTGGTAATAGATGCAATTCTTACAGAAGTCAAAAGCAACTTGGCTTGCAGCTTGTATTGATGGGTGCTTTTGGTTTTGAAGTGTTGATGTTGCTGTTTCCATTACAGTAACTGAGGATTAGCCACTGTGCAGGAAGGATTCCCGGAGTAAAACCACCAGGAACAGTCAAAGCAGGATGTAGGAGCAGGTGCAGGAGAATTCCTCCCCAGTGAACTCACCCAAGGGTCTGCTTGGTCCTCAGGAAGTCAAAGCAAGGCTCCTCCATGTGCATCTGAAACAGCACAAAGTTACAGCAGAAGTGACACTGTCCTGCAGCCGCTCATGGGCTCCACACAGAGCACAGGGACACTGAAGTGCCCCTGGCCAGCCACAACCACTGCAGTAGGAGGGCTCAGTCCTGTTGGGAGCTACAGGAACAGTCTCCTGTAGTGTCCATCCCTGCAGCATTTGGGGACACCACCCAAACACTGCAGCCAGGGGCAGCAATGGAACACCTGGGGGCTAGTCAGCCTTGTGGCCTCAACCCCCAGCACTGTGTTCAGGGGACACTGTGCTGAGTTAGGAGGCACAAACAAAACTTACCACAAGCAGCTCCATCAAGGTGTATTCTCTCAGGTTCCTGGCACCTGACTGGAAAGAGAATGAAGGATTTAGGGTGGGTTTAATGTGATTGTTCAGGCCAAGGTGACTTGTGGCACGCACCTCAGCCTGGACTGCAGCACTGAGGGACAATTCACAGTAGGGACAGATGGGATGTTCTGGTTTTCCCTGAGGGGATAGGCCCAGCCCACCCCCCAAGATCAGAACTGGGGACACCAGGAAGCCACCACAGCACTAACCCAGCTCCCAACACCAGCCCAGGAAGGGAAGGGGCTGGTTTCAGGGAACCCCCCACAGGGAATTCCACTTGGGTTCAGCCTTGGGGCACAGGGTCTGTGCTCACAGGAGGTGTCTGTGTCCCCTCTGTGACATGCCTGTGCAGAGCCTGCTCTCAAGGAGTGTGGGCAGGTGCCAGAGGGAGCAGGCCAGCACAGCCCCAGCACACATTACCTGGTAATAGACTGTCACCTCGGAGTTGGCATCGCCCTTGTTCAGAGTTTTCACCTTACAGAGCAGGTGGGTGTTTGGCAAATCCACCACCCGGAACTGCACAGGGCAGGGATGGGCCAGGGGAGTGAAGTGGAGCTTTCTGGGGGGAGCACAAACAGCACAACTTCAACAGCTGCTCACACCTTGGCCAAAACCAGAGCAACACCCAGACTTTGACACACTTGGTCTGATGTTATTTTCCCCTTCCCCAAACCAGAACTACATCTGCTTAAACTGCCACCATCAACAGCCACCTCCTGCAAGCACCAGAGGGAAGAAGGGAATTTCTGAGCACTCCCACTCTGACTCCCTCCTCCAGAAAAGAATCTTGATTATAGTTTTCATATAATAAGCAATTAAAGAGTCAAGAGATACTCACTGAACAACATAATTCAGGAAATCCTTTGCTTCCTAGGGAAGAAAGTAAACATCAGTTTTATTTAGAAGAGAATTATTACCCCAATTCACAACCACACACCCCAGTGCAGCACTTGAGAGTAAGCCCCAAGCAAAGAACAGCTGAGCTGTCCTGATCCCTACATTCCTGCTTCCTCACATTGTCCCCAGTCCCTCCAGCCTCCTCTGTACCACACTGCAGAGAATCTCCACACCGCTTTTTGCACTGTAATGTCTCCAGAAGGAGAAGGCACAAGCCAAAGAAACAGCACCAGTTATCCTTACTCCATGTGTTTGGCACTCAATGAGGTTTAACCAAACCATGCAGGCAGTCAAATTCCCAGGATAAATGTGCTCTGAGGGAAGCCTCCTCCTGTGGCATCAGTGCGGGTATTTCTCCATATAAAATAAATCAATACACCAAACAATATAAAAAATGGTGGCAACAGGAGAAATAGATTACAAGTATCTACTACATCTTTTCCTATCTGCAGTTTAAATCCAAATTCCTGGAAACTTCTGTTCAAACTGGCAACTGTGGACTGCCATTAGCTTATCCCCTCGAGCACTCCTGAGGTGTTGGAGGTGAAGCTGCCCAGTACCCACGAGGCTCCAGAACAGAGGCAGCACCAGCTGGCAGCTGAATTCAGTGTGCTAAAGCCCAGTGTGAGCACTGCAGCTCAGGGCTGCACTCACCCTGCTGGTGAAGTTCCCTTGCACCAGACCCTCCACGAAGAGCTGTGACTTGAAGGCGGTGACGAAGGCGGAGAGGGCCTCGATGGAGAGTCCCTTCATCAGCGTCTGGTACTTGTCGATCATGGACCACCGGCCGTGCTCCAGGATCAGCAGCCGCACGTCCCTGCGGGGCCAGCAACACAACCACAGCACATCAGGAGCTGCTGGATGCCAGAGATGCCATTCCTGACTGCGGGACAGGGAGAGGGCTCCCAGGAGCCCACGGCTGACTGTGCCCTCCCCCAGCAGCCGCTGCTGGCTCCAGGTCCCTGCCACAGCGGCTCCCCCTGGCTGTCCGGCCTGGCCACGCCTCTGACCTGCAGAGCTGCTGGGGCTCCCTAAGCTACCAGCAAAGGCTGGAACAAGCCCTGTGAGCCCAGAGCAGGGATCCCTGAGCTGCCCAGCTCAGCCTCAGCACCTGCTGCTCAGCCACTGCTGCCCTCCCCCAGAACTCACTTGGCCAGAGTCTCGGGTTTAATGAGGATGTTGTAGTATGTCTTCTTCAGCTGCTCTGTTATCATTTCAAAAACTGCTGGGGTAAAGCTGAAGTCAGACAAGTAATCAATGATGAGCTGAAATAGAAGCTGTAAAGAGAACAGTTTTAACAGTTTTAAGTTGGAGTTTTTATTGGTTTAAGAACCAATTTCCATTTAATGCTATACAATAATATAAAATTATCACTAATAAAATTTCATTATTGAGACATGGAGCATTATTAAAACACATTCCTCCATTCTGCCAGATGTTCTTCACTAAAGAATTCTATCCCAAATGACGGTTTCAGAAGGGCGGTGTTTTTACACAGTGAATAAGCTCAATATCCCAAATCAATAGGAGTTTCCACATTCTATTGAAATAAATCTAGCCTGGAACCTGCAACATTTCTGTATTCAGTATTCCATGTTTTCCTTTTACAGCTGACCAGCACAATGACATCACAACAGAGACATCATTCAGGATCAAAAAAGAGAATATTCAGACTCTGCTGCTTGCATATTTGGCTTTTTCTGTTAAAACTCCTATTAATAAGTCTGACAGGTGATTAATTAATCTTAAAGTTCCAGCAAAGCTCTTGCAATGGAAGTTGATGGTTGTCTCCTCTTCACTGTGTCCTCTCTGTGCCTGCAATGTCTTACATGGCCAGCAGTTAGGGAATGGGAACAGGGATCCCCCAATCCTCTCAGCAAGCCAACACAGAGAATCTGCACTCAAAATGAGCATGTTCAGAAGCTGGATCTCCAAAGTCAAATTGAAACCAAAATCTCTTTTTCAGACACCCTTCTCCAGACATTGTGCAAATAGGCACAACTCAGAGATGGAAAGGCTCCAATCCTCTTTATGGTCATGGGACACACAAAGCTCTTTTTACAGGAAGAGCTGTTAAAATTTTAATGGAGATACAGTTATTACTTAAAAGGAAGATTTAAGTCAGCCTGAAGTCAGTAATTTGAGCTTGTGTAAGTTCACACAACTCCATCTTTATGCATGTAAGCACAAGAAAAAGCAGCACATTTGCTGCATTACCCTACTAGAGACCCATTTTTCTCTTTAAAACATCTCATCCAACCATTCAAAGCTCCAGAAAAGCATACACACTGCAAAGCTGCAGACATAAAAGCAGTGAGGAGATGAGCAGAGCTTACAGGTAGTTTGTGATTGAATCCTTTCACTCGGATGATGAGGCCATACTCTCCAGCCACCAGCTTGTACTCCAGCTGAGCCACGTCTGCTTCGTAGGCTGGTTCCCCCAGGTTGTGGGAAAGGATGTTCACAAATGTATCAAACAAGACTATGCTGGAGGGAGAAAAGAGCAGGGGGTTAAAAAGAAAGAAAAAAAGGATGGACTAAATATGAAAGTTAAGCCAAATGAGCTCAATGGTACATGCAGTAAATTCCGACAGAAATGGGATTTGTGTAAAATGAGATTCAAAAAGAAATTTTCCAAAAAAAAAAAAAAACCAGAAATAAAGAATGCAGGTTTCCCTTTGTGCAAAACGCACATGACGCTACTTAAAAATTATCTGGACATTCAGCTATTCCTTGCAACGTGAAAGAGTCCAGCTTCACAACATTTAAGGCTTCTTCAAGGTAAGAAGGCACGTTTTAACAAGACAATGCTCAAAACATGGAAAAATCACAGCAAATGAAATTATTTTACTTTATGTAGAGGCGTGAGGGAGAGATAAATGATTATTTATCTACCAAGACAAAAACATAATAATAAGCTAGAGCAAAGCAGGCTATACAACCTGGAAATTGCAGTCTCTGCTTTCAGGTTTTTGCTATTGTCTGGATTCCAATTCCAAGATTAAACTAACACACCTCATGAAAACAGACTTAGAAAGGCCTTCCCAAAACACAACTTGTGCAGGTCTTGGCAGGCTTATGACAACAGCACTGTGACACTGGTTACAAGTGGCAATGGCAGCCTGAGGCAAGCCAAGTGCAACAGGCCCAGAACTGCACCCAGAGCTCTGCCTGACCCACAGTTGGTCTCTCAAGGCTGCTGCAGCCTCTTCCCCAGCTCCTGCAGGCTCCCAGGATGCTGGGACATGCTCAGGACGTGACTGTGGACTGCTCTTTTCAGGAGCAACTCCTTCTCTGAGCACTGCTGCTGTTACATTGCTTTTTCCCAGACTTGCCCTGGGGAACACCACACCATGGAACTCCTTACACATCAGTGGGCTACAGGCAGGACCTGCTGCAGAACCACCATCACCAAACTGCAGATAAAACCACAAGGAAGGAGGAAGGACGCGAGAAAAGGACACCTTACTCTATTCCTGCTTAAAATTAAAGTCTCTTCCCAGTTTTTCACTAGGTATGGTAATTTAGTTGTGCAAGGTAAGCATAAATAATACAATCCTCACTTCTCTGCAGACTGCTGTATCAATGGAGAGATCAGATGGAATCGAACATAACCTGGTAAGGAAAAGGAAATTTAAATGAGCAATTGTATAGAAAGTGACAACTTTCTGAACTCAAATATATTTCCATCAAGTTGCTCTTTGGTGACAATTCAAGTTTAATGAAAATGGTCATTCATCTATAAAACTCTTTTTCTTATTTTAAGTCAGCATTAAATGTCTTCTCCTTCTTACTCCAAAAATCTTCCCTTTGAAGTACCAAATATTAGAAAACAAAGCTGTGCTTTGCAGACTACTCCCATGGCATGACCACTATAAATAGAAAAAGAAAACTCCACAGAACATCTGTTTAAGAGACATTAAAACTGTGACATTCTGCTTGAAAGCAACAGTGTATTTTACACCCTTGTCTCAGATCCAGGCTGTTTTTTGCTCTTTCTGTAGAAGAGACTATGTCCCTTCTAATTAATGTGCTCCTTCCTTCCCATGCCCGTGTCTCAGCAGCATATTCTGTCTGCCCAATCCTGTCCCCACACACACTGTTCACAAGTCAGTAAATTTCAGTGACTCCACTTTTCAACCTGAGGTATCAGCAGGGTGTCTTTGTTGCCTTAGTTCACCTGCTTCTCTTTTATTGTAGCTAATAAACATATCAAAAGCACCATGGAAGAGCTGACAGCAGGCACTTCAGTTTCAATGGTGAACACTACCATGGGTTATTTGCCTTCAAATAAATTCCAGCTGGTAAAAACAGGGTCTTGCTACTCAGAAAGCCCTCAGGCATTTACCTTTTGGGATTTTGAATTTATCATCCTTCCTGTACCAGAGACAGCCTTGTTGTGTGCTGAGTGTTTTGACTGGATATTCTGTCTCGGGGCAGTCAGCAACTTTCAAAGCAAAGTCAGTGGCTAACAAAAAGAAAAACCACACCAAAACCACATGTTAGTGTGTTTCACAGACACAATTAGGCTAAATTCATCTAAGTCTTCAAAAGTATCAAAAAATACATTTTTCCCCTCCAGTTTTCTAAATTATTTATGACAGTACTTCCAAAGAATCCAAAGAACATCTACTTTTCACTTGCACACCAGAACAGTGGCTCAAAAGCAGATCAGAAGTGGTGGCATTACATTCCATTCAGGATACAAGTCCTGGCTTTCATTTAATTTGCTTTTGGCAACAAAGCCAGATGGTATTTAGATGCTTTCAGAAACAGGAGGATTAAGCAAATAAAATTCTCTTCTAAGGTGTCTGAAGCTCTGTATTAACTCTCACTGACTGTGAGGCCTGCTCTGTTATGGATATATCATCTGTAATTTTATATACCTTAAAATAACTCAGTTCTTAAGCTTATAAATAAAAGAATAGTAAATAAAATTCAGCTGAACAGAGTGCTCATGTTTTTTTAATTTGCAAAAACCGGTTGATATCCGGTTTAGGTTGTTTCTAAACCACAGCAAATTCTCAAATAAATCACTGGGGAAGATTTCACTTATGCCCAGGTGCCTTACCTATGTATTTGTTTTCTTCTGGAAGGTGTAAATCCGGATTTAACTCAAAGTCACTGTCCCATAAATCACTCCAGTACTTGTCAATATCTGTAAAAAAACATGAAATGCATTAGTTCAACAGGAAGGGAAGGCCACCCTATTTCCAGACACCTTTTCCCAATCTCCAGAAAGATTTGCAGTATCACAGGAGTTTCTTAACATCATCCCACTCCTCAGGACTCTTTCTAAATCCCTTCCTACAAAATCTTCTGGACCAGGACTGAAGCAGTCCTATTAAAAAGCAAATCAAGTCTGTCTTAATAACCCAGCTCCCCCTACACCCTGTGCTCCATTGTTGGTGTTCTTTCCCCTGAGTGGCAGCCAAGTGGAGCTGGCTGGGACCTCTGCCTCCCAAAGAACTGCAGGAGTGGGAATTGACTGCCACCAAACAAAGAGCAGTTCTGGGTGGCACAGAGACTAATGGTGAGCTCAATAAAGCACTGAGGATTCATTTCTCCACTTCCATGCACTTGTGTTTTGTGTTGTCACCCTTTCACTGCCTCTAATGCAGGAATCAGACATTCTCAGCTCCTGCTGCTGTTTTACCTTCCATGCTGTACTGAGTCCCAAACCACTTCTCTTTGAGGTGACACTGGCCTTCGTTGGCAGCAGACAGCAAAACCAGGTTGGCTCTCTGAGGGCTGAGCTGGTTCAGGGCATCAGCAATGATCTACAAGTTCCAGACAATATTTCAGTTCAAATGCAGCTCTGACTGCCTGAGCCAGCAAAGACTTCTCAGTTGGAATGTAGGAAGAACAAGACATAACAAGTTTACAAAACAGATTTTCTTTCTGAATACAAGTGTTTCAATTAATACAAAACCTGTGCCTGCATTATGTTTAATTACAAATGCCTATACACATGCCTGTATTACACAGTATGCACATGTTTTCCTTACATCAAAACATATAATCAGAGTTCAAAGAACATTTACCTCTGGCTTGTATTCAAACAAGAGCTGGTCTCCTGTCAGAAAATCTTCCTTCTGAAACAACTGCATGTTCTCACAAAGGTTTTCCACATAGTCAACTGGATCTGTCTGCAAGCAAAGAAATAAAGCTATTTGTCACATAATTAGAAACCCAAGATATCAATTTTCTGTTCTCAGAAGAGCTTGACTAGTCAGATATGTTAAGCATGAGTTGGATGCTGTGCTTGTTACAGCATTTCATTTCAGTTATTAAATTAAATATAATTCATAACCATATCTAATGTTCAGTCTCCTCTGAGAATCCTGAAATTTCAGACACACCATCTCTGTAGAAGAAACCTTGATTATGCAGTTTACATTCATGGAAACTACTAAGTTAAAGACCCAGCAGAATGCACTTCTTGCCTCCAGGGGACACAAGCAGAGTCCTGCAACAATTCAAGATTTGAAGTGACCTGGAAAGTACAAGGCAAGCACCTGCTGCTGCTGCACGAGGACCGCTGGCTCTCCTCCTTTCCCCAGCTCCCTGCCATGATGTGCAGGGTGAGGAGGAGGAGGTTCTCCTGTCTGAACATGAAATACAAGGTGCCTTTTAGCATGGCAAGGCTGCCTAGAGGACCAGGCTGCTCAGCTTCTTGCTAAGTGCTTTTAGGGTGTTTGCATCAGCCAGCATCAGACTGTACAGATTCTGGGTCACACAGGGAGCACAGTACACCTGCAAAGAGCTGAGTTTGGCACATCTGTGTCTTGTAAATGTAGTGAGAAACATGCCCAAGGATTCCTCTAAGACACCAAACACCTGAGGAAAGACAAAACCTCTCCTGAGCACCCCCTAAACATTTATGCCAAGCCCTGCCTCTGAGACCATCATTCCTTAGCACAGCTCCATCCACCAGGCAGAAAACCAGGGTGCCATGCCTAAGTCATTCTTCTGCCCCTGGGATTCACAAAAGCACACACAAATTTATGTTCCTGCTCTATGCAGTATTTGTATGGATGGATTTGTTTTCCCAAAAGGAAATTTCCATGCCATTCACAGAAAAAAAAAAAAAAAACAAGTTACCTAATAAGAAACAGAACATGGCTAAATGTTCTAGGCTAAATGTAATAGGAGTGAGAAAGTCTAAACTGAAAGAGCCTACCTAGCAGGTAAGGATTGAAAAATCAACATTAAATTCTCTTAGGGAAAAATCTCAATATTTCTCTGCCTAGAATACATCTCCTTTCAGCCAAATACAGCCTCATTAAGTGCACAATGCATTTCTTCTTGAATAGAACTCTGAAAATGAAAATGAATGTTTCAAAATGAAAAGGTAATACTTGTCATGGTTTACCTATGTCAGAACAGTGGATAAATACCTGTTCCTGGTAGTGAAACTCATTAGCTTCAATCTTCTGTATTTCTTCCCATATTCTGCAAAGGAGGAAGAAGACAATGAAAGTGGATTTTCTCCATTATTCCACAACATTTACCAAGAATCTTAAAAAAGGAGCCTTCTAGGAAAGGCATCAATGGTGAGATCAATGATTCATTCAGGTACAAGACATAGAAGCCAGTATTAAATGCACTTCCTAAAATGGCATTTCTCAGAACTGGCAGAAAGTTTTTCTATTTTCCAAAGAGAAAGAGAGTTAACTAAAGAGTCAAAATCTGATACAAATTAACATAAAAGCTAACACCACAACACCCAATCCTGACTTCCACAGACCTGGCTCAACAAATTAATTTAAAATGAAGACAAAACTGCACCTGACCTCTACACTAGTTTAGCTTACTAAACTGAAGGAACCACATCACAATAAGTGAAACTGGAAACACCAAGAAATAAGCATAAACATTTAGAAATTTCTTTTTAAACTTTTTTAAACTGACATGTTTTCCACACAGACAAGCTTTACTATTGACTCCCTGTTTATGCTACAGGAAGTCCACAAAAAGTGCAAACACTACAAATAACAGGATAATGGAGAAGGACACCACCACAAACATCTGCTGGAGTGGCAAACACTTGCCTTTGATCTGGCCCCGTTTTCTGCAGCATCTTCACATACTGAAACACAACGTGGGCCACCTGCAGACAGAAAGGACCAGATCAATTTTTCCAGAAAATAGGGAAACAGCAGGAAAAACAAGCTGTAGGACACCATACCTCGTAGAAGTGCTTGTAACCTTCATCAGTCAAAGTCACAGAAATGCTGAAGATGGAGTAAGTGGAGTTCTGTTCAAATCCTGTCTCTCCATTTCCTCCATACAATGCAAGGGCCCAAAACCTATGGAAAAGTGAAAGGTACTTATTAATTAATGCTTTCAGCTTTGTTTGAGCTTAGTTACAAACAGTATATCACAGTGTATCTTTATTTCAGAGGCTTTCAATCCATTTACAGTTTACACAAAGCTTTTCCAGTTTAAGGATGTGACCTCAGGATACAGAACTCAATAAAAACACTGAAAAAGCTAAGTAACCTTTTGGAGATCTCAAAGATCAGTCAGAGATACTGCTGATCCATGAATCACAGACAAAAATCCCATTTTTTTCTTACTTGGGTTTATTACCACCTTACAGAGTATCAGTACAAAACATTGACACAAAAAGGCAGGCTTGGCCTGCTTTTACATCTATAGAAAATCTAAATACACAAAATAGAATTTATCTGTATTTGACTGCGATCAAAGCATTTAATAACCATGCTTAAAAACCACATACTTTTTCCTAAGGAAAGAAAGAACACTGCCTTTGCCTTCATGTCCCACCAGCCAGGAAATATAATGAAGAGGCTTCACCCTAAGAGAAAGTTTGGAGGAGATTAGATGCCAGGAGGTAACACATTTCACAGACAGAATTTAAATCACTAGGCTAATGACTAAAATATGCACTGTCTCTTTTTTCAGGGCAAGTTTTGCATTTTCAAGCAGAATTAAGATAATAAGCTGAAAGTGTGGGAGTTCAGAACATAATGACTTATCTGAGTCAGTGAGGAAAGGGAACTCTATCTGCAGCAGTTTAATTCATTTTTAAAATGCCCCCCTAGCTGAACCAGAGTAATCTGTTAGACAAGTAAATGAGATTCTTTGGTTTGTTGTGAAAGTCAATAAATTATTCACAGCATAAACATGGTAGAAGTAAAATGCAGCACAGTGTACCTGTAATACTGTTCTTGTGGGGGAAGTGCCCAAGTGATGGTCAATGAATGAACTTTCCTGATTGGAACAACTGGACACAAATAAATTGATTAACTATAAATACACATGACGAGACAGAGAGAAGAAATTTTACATAATGCAGAAAGAATAGTTAAAAGCTATTTAAAACCACACAGAATTACTCTACAAAGTATATGGATCACCCAGAGAGAATTTCTTTCAGTATTCAGGTACTCAAAACATTTAAATCCATTTCACTCACCTCTGTAAAGCTTGTGAAACTCTGGTGTGTCGAAAGGCTGAGTCAGATGGCCAAAGCTGGGTTTGGGTAAACCACTTAAAAGCAAAATGGAAGTGTGATGTCACTGGCAGAGGTTCAAGGCTACACTGAGATATTCAAAGGCATCAGGACCACAGATGAGCCTGGACACCAGGCAGGACACCAGAGAGCCTGGAAAGGGCCCCTTTGTAAGGGTGCAGCCCAGCATCCCCCCAGCCCCAGGGAGGTCCCTGCCCATGCAACTGAGCAACTAAGCAAGATGTGGACACCACCCCAACAGCTCCCCTCTCTTCTGTACAAGAAGCACAAAAGCTGCTTCTGTACAGCCAAGAACAGTAAACAACACCCTGAGTTCACCCTGGACCCAGGGAATCCTGATGGATTGTCTTGTGGGGCAGGAGGGATGAGGAGGGATGTGGCCAGGACAGACAAATGTGTCTCTGGATGGCATTAGGCTCTCACAAGAGCATTTCCAAGCACCACAGAAACAAATATATTGCAAAAAGTAAATACGATGCTTTTTAAGTTAGCAAAGCTTTTGCAGAACCGCCTTTTTAGAGGGCATATTGGAGTAAACCATTAAAAAAAAGATTTACTTCTAACCCACTGCCACCCTAAGGATGACACTTAAATTCCAGATACGGTGTTAATTAATTCTGCTTCTAATTGTTTTGACACAAACAAAGATAAGCAATGTGAAATGATAATCTAAGTCTGAATGACTTATCATGAAGTCAAGGCATCAGCACATATTAAGCAACACTGCTTCAAGTTAGCACCACACAGCTCACAGCCTAAATAATTGTTAAGCAGAAACAAAGTCTTCCTGGAACAATTAACAGTGGTCTTTAAAAAGTTGCCTTCTTTTTTTCCCAGATAAGAACGTTAATTAACAAATGGCAATTTCCTTTGTTTCTCCAGCAAGGGATTTTTTTTTTAATGTCATTTTAAGAAGAGATAATTTTATCATCTGCAATGTCTTTATGCATCAAATGAATCTTACTTATTCGGGATCTCAGAGAAGATTTCTGTCACCCACTTTTCCAATGTATCCAGTGTTTCTAAAAAAGAGAGAAGAAAGACAGAAATGCAATTTCCTCAAGATTTAAGACAAGTTACCTTATCTCACCAGTTCAGTCACTTCAAAGAGGCTGCAAGTCAGTGTATTTGAAAACTGTAAAGTTCTAAATTACAAACTTCAAAGCTGTAGGTTTGAGCCAATTCTTAACATTTGTTGAGCTGTTTCCATGGTCACAGCTCTGGGTTTATGTAGAGTGCTCAAATCCCAGGCTGACACAACTGGGATTTAAAGTTCAGTAGTGTCTGGAGTGACTGGGAGAAGGAATTACTGTCCTAGGAATCTACAAAATCACCAGGACTTGCAACTCATTCCACAACTCTCCAGCTTCCACACAGGAGTTCTCCCCCTCAAACACAGTCCTGCAGTCGTAAGGATTCCTTCTCTCATCCTCTTTTCTGAGGAAAATTAGTCACAAACCAGAAAGGTTTTTAAAATAAAAACTTTTCTTGTTTAAGCAACCATTCTAAACTCCAAAAGTGATGTTGCATATATAAACAACAGCAGTAAGAAAGGCTGGATGGGGTAGGGGAAGGATTCACTATTGGGTTTGTTTTAACAGAGAAGGAAATACAAAACTGACCTGGCTGCTTATCAGTTACCACCATTTTCTTCCAAACACCATAGAAAATATTACAATCCATCTTAATGACTTAATGGCTATTCAAGAGGCATTCAGCACCCTAAGTAGTTTACTGTCTAGACCAAAATTAAAAGCAAAGGAGAAGAAAAGAAAGAATGCCTCTGTTATTACCATCTCCATTTTAGAGATGGGAATTGCAATCAGTGTTAGCATTCAATAAAACTCCTCCCTAAACACTAACTTGAATAACTTCTGAGAAATGTGTTTCTTCTGTTCTCAGCAGAAACAACCCATAGGTCTGCAGTTCTCCACTGAAATAAAATTCAAATCCATTTGCATAGAATTTTTCAAGCTATGGGGGAAAAAAATAGAACCTCTACTCCTCCTAGACAAACAAGACAACTGGGAGATTCAGTCTCTGTCTCCCCATCACTTGCTGAGGAGTTTCACTGTTGATGGCAGAGAAATCAGCAGCATTAATTCATTTAAGTGGTTTGACTCTTCATTGCTACAAGACTATTTCTGAAACGTTATCTTTGAGATTTTCCCTTCTGTGTTAATATGGAACCCATTCAACAGCTTCAAAAGCCTTCTCAAGAAGCAGCAGGATGACAATGACACAGCACAATTGCTCAGGTCTTGTTTCATTTGGAAACCAGGCTAAAATCTACATATAAATACCCTCTGCAGGACTGGACAAGCCACTAGACTGGCTCGGGCTACAGCTGGACTGGTTCCAAAAGCACCGAGAGCAGCAATGAGGCTGTTTTTAAGGAGCAACTGATGGTACCTTTAGACTGGACAACCAAAGTCATGTAGTGAGCAGAGTAATGGCGCTGCCAGAACTCCCTCAGCCGGGTGTAGGTGTCGATGTTGTTCAGTTTGGGCTCGTGCTTGAGCGTATCTGCATTACCTGCAAACATCAAAGGGGAGGCAGGGTTAGTTATCCACACAGTGCTGACAGCAAGAGCACACATAGTGAGAATTTACTTTCCTCCCTAGGTCTAATCATGGTAAAGCACATTAAAAATACCTAATAGAAATGTGGAATGAAAGGAGTGTTAAGTGAAACTGGGTATTTTCTGATTTTTGGCTCTTATCCAAAGGACAGCTGATATTTTTATGTGAAGGAAGGCCAGAATCCTCCTGCATTCTCACATCTCCCACAGGTTCCAGCTCACTGTCTGTTGCCAGCTATTCCCTCACCAATGGAACTTGCAGAATAGCAGAGGGAAAAAGAGGAGGAAATATGAAGTTCAGTGTATGTCACCACAGAAATTTACAAAAACAAGCTACCCTTCAAAGCTGGTAACTCTAATACCCATCAATCACGCTGCTATTTACACACTCACCAGCACCATGAGGGTGAGGGAGTGAGGACTGGATTGTCCAAGAGAAGGACAAATTTCCATTCTGCTCCTCTCACACGGCTGTGAAGATCTAACTCCCAGAGGTTCAACAGCAAATTATTTACTTTGAAAAGCCTCCTTAGACATACAACTAGAAATAATTTATTTTTCCAGGAAATTCTAGTAGCAAAAAAACCAAGCTTAAGCAAGATGGAGATGACTCAGAGAGCACCACCACTGTGTTAAGAGAAAGTTCCATAATTATACACCTTGGCCACCCAGTTATAACATCAGCAAAAAGTAGTACCAGAAAGAAAAGTATCTTAAAAAGGAAACAGCTGCTTTTATTCCCAACCATTTTCCTGTAAAATGGGTAATTGCTTGAATTCTTCTGAAAAAGCTTAATGGTTGCTGTGATATGATAGTTCATGTTAGTACATCTAACCACTCAAACTTCTAAGTGGTTAAAAGTTTAAGTATCATTACCATTTTATAACAGAAATTCAGGACTTACCCCAAAAAAATTTTTTCATAGGATGTCCAGGCCTGGCAAGACTCCCAAATAACATCTCTTTTCTGTTTGCATCAGAGGGCCTTGCTAGCTGATACTCTGTTAATTATAAGAATTTGCAGTGGCATGCATCAAAGTTTGACGTCATGTTCCCACAAAACAAAGCACAAATCCCAGCCAAACTGAAAAGGAGACATACCACACAGATGCAGTCTGGAATTTCTTTTAATATATGAATGAAGTAGAGAAATAAGAAAGAGAACTTGCTAGCAGTAATGAATATAAGAGGAATAATGTAGCTCATTGCTGAGAAGTAAAGAAAGAGTTAAGAAGGAAAAGCATGGAAAGCACCAACTTGTCCTGTCTTAATACTCTGAATATGTTAAGTTCAATGGGGACAGAAGGCCTTCAATATTATACAGGATCAGGCCCTGCAGTAAGAGCCAGAGAACAATTACAAACCTGTTTCTACCAGGTATCACACAGTAAAACCCCTAGCCTAATAATGAAATAAGAAATTGAAAGGTGAGCAAGACAAGTTTCTAAAAATGCAGCTTTACAACCACTTTACACTAATCTAAATATGGGGCTCTGCCAAAATCAATTCACCCTCCTGAACTGCATTTTCCTGTTCATGTTTTGCTGGTAGTAACAAACATGTAGGGCAGAGCTGTAAACTAATTCCTGTGGCTGGGCTCTCCTGCTGAACAGCCAGTTCAGCAAGCTGACACCATTTCCTGGGCAGCACATTACCACGGTGTCACTGCAAGGGAAGGATTGGTTCTGCACCAACAAGGTGTAAAATGGCTGAAGCTGTTGAAGAACCACACCTTAACTCAAAGGCAGGTCCTTGTTTACAGTGACTTTTATCTAAATTCAAAGATCAAGTTGCCCACTTCTCCTTGCCAGAAGACAGATAAAGAAAATTACTTGGAATAAATATTACTTGGAATAAAGAACCAGTTGGTATATCTGCTAATAACATTTTTTTCCTAAAACAGTGACATTTTAGAGGCAGTCTGGGAGTATCCATCAGATATTAGAAAATCAACACTCCACTCACTTCTGTGCCCAGTTTAATTTCCTTCTGGAGAGTGAGTTTATAGTTTTTCAGGTGTTAGAAAAAGGAGACAAGTAAAATCACCTCAACTTATTGTATTAACTCTGCACAGGATTGGAGAGAGCTCTGGGGCTGTGCTGGAGCTAAAGGCATTTTGTTCACTGCAGAGCATCCACATGCTCATCTAACTGCCCTGCCAGTTACTGCCAAACCACTTCAGATTATTAATTTCCAATTAATGAAAATGTGAGGGTAAACTCTCACAGTGATGGCACCACATGCAGTCTTCCTCCCTCTAAAAGCCACTGATGCCTAACAGCCACAAAGCTTCAATTCAAGAGTTTAATCTCTCTGGTAAGTTATGTGAAGCTGACTGAAGTGCTTAGAAGGCAGAAGGAGAGTTCAACACAGAAACCAATACACAGTGTTACAAAGTAGGTTTTGTTTTAAGAAGATGGGCTAAACACACAGGAAAAGATTCTCTTACTTACCACTGTCTACAGCCTCCACTTCTCGATCTATTGCATCCCTGATCATTAATGGGTGAATAAAGAATTGTGCCCACCTATGGAACAGAAAAGTTCATATACTTTTCTTCAGTGTCTATTAAACTAGGGCAAAACCCTAGTAATTAAATCCAACATCTACTATTTTAGTTTACAAAGTTGCTTGACTTACTACAAGCTATGTCATTCTTGACTATAATGTCTTAAAGAAAGATAAAAGCCATCAGAAAGCAAAGGGCAGGGCTTCCCAGCTCCAGAGTGGGACTGAATTGGTTGGATGCAGTAGGATATGGCACTAATGGGTGCAGGACTATCTGCATTACACCCTGAGAATGATCACACCAGATGAGACAAGTGATCCCCCCAGAGTGGAATCTGGAGCTAACAGGGACCAGTATCAGATGCTTCAGGGGCAACCCCCAGTTGTTCTTCAGGAACAACATGACCACAGAGCAAATTTCTTCATAACTCCAGGAAACAAATTGTGGTGAAACACAAGTTTCTATATTCATTACAATTTTATTGTCTACTATAAAAGTCAGCCTTGTCATCCAAATAAATTTCTTCTGTATCCTCGGAGAGCAGAGCACTGGAAAGGGAGAGATCTGCAGTGCATGGAGACTCTGCAGAAAGCTGCCAGAGAATCTAATACTTATGTTTTATTTGCTGAGGTGTTTTAATGAAAAACTGAACTGGCTGAAGCAAAAGGTTACAAGCAATAAAAGGTTAAAAGTAATAGATCCCTGATGGAGTTCTATGGCCAGAAGACCCATTACACTGAAGACAACTGGAAGGTGATAGCTTTCCATTTCTTTACATCCACAAGTGCTTCAATGAGCAGAATTCATCCTCAGCACTCATTTATCTCCTTTGTATGAGAACCTGTACTACAGAACTCCTAATTTCTGTTTTCCTCTGCACTAAGCAAGTTGTTGTGACAGATAGCAGTTATATTTTTTTGATTTCTTCACACTTCCAAATATCTAAAAGCGCTGGATTAATCTGCAAATGGAAGGTGAAATTGGCCTAGTAAAGTAAAATTTAGGTTATACTTGGAAAAATGTGGAGACACTCACTCTCATGTCAAAGTAAATTTGCAGTGGAGCCTACTCTCCTCCTGAGATATTTTATGGCATCAAGAATATTCAGCTACACCCCTATGAAGGAGAAATTCCTCTCACTAAAGGAAACCATGCCAACCAGTGGAGCTCTGTTGCTCCAACAGCACAAAAGAGCAAGTTAAGCACTTTCTGGCAAAAGAGACATTCAGCAGTGAATAACCTGCACTGGGTTAAATGTCTCCTTCTTAGACACATTTTGTACCACAACTTTGAAGGCTGCCTGAAACAAACTAACAACAATTTAGAAAAAACAGTAACTCTACCAGGACAGACATTTCAAAGAACGAGTCACTGAGACTCTGGGAGCACTTCCCCTCTGATCAGTTGTCACATTGCATAACATTTCTCCTGTCATCAATGCTACCAGTTTAAGAGTGCCAAAGCAATCAAAGAGCTGCATGCATTAAGACTTAAACATGGGTCCTACATAATCCCACAGCAAAAAAAACCAGCAACACATCCAAAGAGAAACAGCATTTTCCTATATTCAGTATCACTGCTGTATTGCAGGTAGCTATGGAAGTTCAGCAACAGCTTTGATCACCCCAAAATGAAGAGCTGGACAACTACACCCAAGCTCCTGAGGCACATGCAGACATTAATTAACACCTAATCACCATTCATACAAAGTTACCTATCAAGGGCTTCTTTGAAGTACTTCCTCTGCACATCAAACTGGAACACTGTCCTCTCACAGTCCGTCGAGGCGTTGTCACCGCCCCCGTGTTTCTTCAGGAATGCATCAAACCCGTTCTCATCTGGGTACTTCAAACTGCCCATGAAAACCACTGCAACAAAGAATCACCAACAGTGCCAAAATGACATTAATCTGTTAATCCTGACTGCAGCTATAGCAACCCCTCTATGACTGACCACAGCTCACAGGCAGAGGAAATTACTGACTATCAACAGCCTGGGTGATCTGCCCAGTAACTGCTGTAGTTTGCCTCTGACAGTGCCCTCCCAGGCAGGCCTGGCCTCAACCTGGCAAGAACAGTATTCTGAGACACACCTGGTCAGAAGCTTCACAAGGTTTCTGTGTCCACATTACTAATTCATCATCCTTTACCAGGAGACAAAGGTTTGTAGCTCCAATCAGGTCTATCAAGCCACAGGTAACATAATTCCCTTCAATTTAATGGGTAACAAAGTTGATATAAGCTAATGTACAGCTTGGCAAAGTGTATGAGACACCTTCTCTCATATTAAGAACTCCTCACTAAGTCAGTATTTGTATAAAATCACAAGCGTGAAAATAAATTCTCAAATAGCCAAATTAGGAAATGATACTAAATACTTCAGAGATGCAGAGCTACACAGCACACATTTTGCACTGAAGCTGGAGAAGATGAAACAGGAGCAGATACATACTATGTTCCAGGAAGTGTGCTAATCCAGGCAGATCTTCAGGATCAGAGAAGCTGCCAACAGCAACACAGAGGGCTGCTGCAGACTAGAGAAAATACAACATTCTCAGTAAAAGCTGCTTCAATACTTCAGGAAAATGACAGAAGTACAAGATGAATCAATTGGGACAGGCACAATAAAAAGGTCTCATCTGAATGCCTAATCACAAGGTTTCAGACCTCAAGAAAGTTCACTATATATTTTTGCACCCTACAGCTTTAAGTACATACCTGCTTTTCTGAACAACCTCTCTTTCTTGTCTCTTCCTTTTCAGCCAGCTCTTCTAATTCACTGTCATCAGAATCATTGAAATCCTCATTATCTCCACCACTGTTCTCACTCTCATCCCCTTCATCACACTCATCATCCTCTTCTCTACCATCTTCAATCTCAGCTCCAGAGTCATCATATTCATCACTGCCCTCTTCAGAATCATCATCATTATCCTCCTCCTCCTCTGAAGATGTTGGTGCACCATCCAAGTAATTCAAATCCGAAATCAAAAGTGCACATAAGCCATTCTGCAGTCTGATATACCTGAAAGAATAATTATGTGCAATGAATACGTTCATTTCCTAAATCTGAATTTTTAGAATTGCAAAAATTTCACTATTTCCTGTAATACTTTGAGAGTGATTTCCTAATGAAAATCTAATGGTAGCCAAGACTGAGCAGTTTTATAGCAGGAAAGTAAAACATTCTTCTGCTATTCAACACTCTAGGAATATGAAGCAGTTCAGGGCAGTAGCAGAAGCCCTTCTCCCCATAAGGTCAAGCTCACTGATTTTGGCTTTTATTCTTCTCTTTGTGAAACACTTAAGCTATTAGCACTCACTTCATGCACTCAGAACAGGCAAACCCAAACTTCAATCATCTTTTAGGCTTGTCACATTCTTGGAAACAGATGTGATGTGACAGAATGAAGATCTTAGTCTTTGCTTCTAAGTAGGCCCCAGAGCACTTGATTTGATTTGTTTTCATCAATGGTTTCTAATAAATGGGGTCTGAAGATGTAGCAGGCAAGTGTTAGAAAGGAGAGAGCTCCTCTGCAGGCTCCACAGAACCAGCCACAGGGAACTGGCTGGGCTCCTATCAAGAACCAATAAGCAGTTCTCTGTGTGTGCTTATATATGCACAGAGGTTTTTAAACATGTGTGTGTACATATAAATCAAACCCCAAAAGCCATCTGTGCAGCACCCTTCTACAACTCTGCACCCTGAGGATTGCAAGCACCAATGCTCTGCACTACAAGAGCCCTCATCAGTATTCATTTACCATCAAATCTGGAACAGAGTCACAATTTGTCAAATGTGACTTGGCATCCCTGCCAGGAGCTTGCACTGGCTAATACACCAGCAGCAGAAATGAAGGAATGCTGGGTCTAGAAAATACTTCATCCACCCTATGAAATAGTGTGATAGAGACCTGTGGTATCTGATCCAGCAAAAACACACACAAAGAAGCAAGCTAGAATAAAACAAACCCATGGTCACATCCCACGCTCCCAGAAAAATCTGAGTTGCAGAGCACAGAATCACAGAATAGTCTTTGTTGAAAGAGTCCTTTAGAGGTCATCTACTCCAGCCCCCGAGTTTGTACCAGGTCAGAGCCTTGCAATGTGGCCACAGCTCTTGGACTATCAAGTCTATGAAAAAAGCTAATGAACAAATGTCTGATAGTCATGTTAAGGTTATGACTCATGACCAGTCACCCAAGGGGAAGTGACAGTGCTTACCCTGGGCCAGGGTTTCGTGATCACGAACACACCCAGTTTCCTTGCTGCAAGACTGCTGAGCAGGACAAATCTGCTCTAACCAAAAGCACAAGTGCATTCTGACTCATTCAAACTACAGCACACAGTGTGTAACTTGCAGGGATGCTCTGACCAACTGCAGGAGGCAGAGACAGTGCTGGAATGTCTGTGAACAAAGTTAAACCTCCCACATTTTGAAAGCACGTTTGCAAACCAGGTACTGCCCCACTGCACAGCTGCAGCACTCCTGAATGGCCTAAAACACACACTGCACACGTGGGTGCTTCAGCCTCTGGGCAGCTGAGAGCCAAAGCCCCACACAGCACCTCCAGCACTTTCACACACAGCTCCTGGAGAACCCCAGCCTCCCAGCACTGGTGGAGAGCAGAGAACAGAACGGGGCTATTCTTCCCAGGGAACAATGTGCCATAAAGCTGTTCAGCCAGGTGTATCCAGCAGCTCTTGTTGATCCTTTCCACACAGCCCCATTAAGCCAATGGAGCAGATGATACTAATTTTACATTGCTCATCTGGAGGCTCGTGGGTGCTGCACACAGGACAGAAAGCACGGGCAGCAAGGACAGGCTGAACCACGGCGCTGCTGGAGGCTCTCGGATTTCACTCCAGGATGAGGTGAACAGCTAAGGTTATACAGAGCAGAGGCACCACTGACACAGGTGTTCTTTACTTTTTCCATGTTTCAGTCCAATGGAAAAGGACAAATGTAACTAATATCCACTAGTATGCAAAATACAGTACAAAAAATGCAATCACATAAGGTAGAAACAGAAGCAAGCACAGTCCAACTGCTTTTTTGAAGGACTATACAGCATTAGTGCAAGTAAGGCCAAATTATAAAGTAAAGTTCAAATTCTTAAAAATACTGTTTTAACCTCCTGAATAAGTTTAAACAGGATTGTTCTCACACAACATTTTTCTTTGACAATAGTTCAGAAGGTAATATTGAAATACATATCAGTGCATGGTAAACACTGAGAGAAATATATAATTTCACAAATTACAAAAAATACAAGACCATGAAATTCCATATATGGATGAAGGTAAATAAAACATACATTTTTGGTAAATCTAACTACACAGTTACAGCTCTAATGAGCAAACTTTTATCATGACAAATATTTTGTCCCAACAAACCCACTTCTGAAAATACATCCTGAAATCTACGTCAGAGCTCTTTTGGTTTCGTGATTGTTATTTGAGAAAGCAAAATATGACATTTTCCATTAAGTTAAGACTGATGTCACCAGATACAGACACTAAGCCCACTGTGACTGGGCTGCAGCACACACCACTGAAGTGTGAAGAGGGGAAAATGTGCCAGCATCATCACATCACCTGCCAGGACCCTCCCTCAGGAGGTTTGGGGCATCACACCTGAACACAGGTGCAGTGTGACATTGCTTCCAGACACACTGAACTTCTCTTCCCTAAGGACAATGTCTGTGCTCTGTCAGGCTCACTTCACACACATGGAAATCAGTCTGAAAAGACTCAACTCTGAGCTTCCAACTGAAAAATTCTGTTAAGAATGGACAGTAGGATTTCTGCAAGATTTTGGTACTAGTTTATGCTATAAGCAAACACTCTCTCCAATTCTCACATGCAGAGGAGTTTCCTGAGCCTCAAAATAGGTAATGACAGCCTTCAATGGATTTCCCAAGCTTCATCCACCAGTGTGCTGCTTCAGGCAGCAAAGGCAGGAGTTCCTTAAGCTGACAGCATGGGCAGCTGTGAGCTTTGCAGGAGGACAAGCCTGCCACAAAGTAGCATGAGTAAGAATGCCATCAGGAGAGGCAGGCAGAGATCCAGAGGAAGCAGCAAGGAAGTAGGGCAAGAAGGGAGGGAGCAAGCTTCTCCCTGAGCCAATGGGTACAGTCCTCTTCAGGCAGCCAGCAGGGAATCTCACTGTCAGCCAATGTCACTGCAAATCCAAAATTCAGTTCCAGGCTCAGGCAGCAGATTCTCCACTGCCTGTGCAGATTAGACATCATGAAAAGTAAAGATAAATTTTAAAAAACAGCTCTAATAAGGGCTGGATAATCTTCTGTCTTACAGGAAGAAGTTACCAGTGTCCTTTTAAGAACAGACTGCCTTACAGCATCCAAAAAGCTCAACCTCTGCTGGAGGTTGAGTCTCTCACTGGGTCTGGGCCACAGACGCTGTGGGCTGTGCTCAGGGAAGTTGATAGTTTTCATCACTTTTCGGGGTATTACTCAGAAATATTGAAATAGAAACACAAGCAAAATGGTAGCCTAAAAGCATTTTGCCTCAACTCACAGATATATTTGTGTTAAAACACAGAAGCTCATCTATAACACGAAGAGTAACAGTTTTTAAGTTGGGATCTGCCCTGAAATACTCAAACCGCACTTTGCACTTAACGCCTTCGGAGAGGAGCTGCCCGGCCGCGGGCTGCAGCTACCGCTGAACCGGGCATTGCTGTGCCTCGAGAACACCGAGCACCGGCCGGCCTGGCCACAGGGGCCGACCCTCCCGCCCGGTGCCCGCACACACAGCGGGCAGCCCAGCTCCAGGACGAACACACCCGCGGGACGGCCAGCCTCCTTTTATCACAGACAGCACCCAAGTGCCCCGGCCACCGGGACCAGCCCGACTTCCCCTCCCGGGGTGCGGGCAGACCCCGGCCCCCCGCCCCGACCGGCTGGGCTGCCCCGGCGGCAGCTCGTCCTCCCGCACCCGGCCTCCCGCCCTCACCGGTACTGCTTGGGGTCGCTGGGGGACTTGACGATGTCGGGGTCACCGAGGTTGTGTTCGGGACCGGCCCCCCCGCGCTCTTCCTCCTCGTCCCCATGAGGCGAGCGGCCCCCGGCGTCGCGGCCGCCCTCCGCGGNCGCCCGCTCCGAGCGAGGGCGGCCGCGAGACTGCGCATGCGCATGGCTGCGCCGCGCTCCCATTGGTGGAGACAAGGCAGCCGGCGTGAGCGGGTGGGAGAAACCATAGATGGGGGAGTGGGGGGGGGAATGTTGCCCCTTTCAAGAATCCGGCGGAGCGAACAGAGAAATCAAAGGGATGAGGAGAAGGCGGAAGAGCTGATCCAGATTCCGGGGACTGCTCTGTGCGCCGTCACGTTTCCATGAGTATGCCCGCCCGACGTCTTAGCTGAGCTCCCCTGCTCTCGCCTTGGAACAGTCCAACAGCCAGCTGGCGGAAGCCAGCCTCCTGCTCTCAGCTCCTTCACCGATTGGTCGGTCTGGCTGTCGCTCAAGCCTGCAAGGACCAATCAGTCCTCGGGGCCGGCTGTCGGCAGCATGGCAGGCCCGGGGTTCCGTGGGTTGGCGTTCCCGCAATGGCGGAACGCGGGGTGTCCTGGCAGCGCAAAGGCCGCGCCCGCGGCTGCCGAACAGAAACCACGCTTGGTTCTTTACGGGGCCACCTGGGCAGCTCTCTGCACTTTCCGGTTCGTGGATGTGCTTTTCCCCCATCACTGCAGTGCCGATGGAGCGGCAGCGGGAACGCTGCTCTGCCCTCGGCTCGGGTCCCCCGGCCCCACCAGGATCCCGCGTTTGTCGCAGCCGTTCCGCATCGCTCCGCGTCCGTCCCGCTGCGCTCCCGCAATCCCCGGCTCCCGGCCGCATTGGCCGCAGAGGAGGTGCTGAAAGCCAAGGCGCGGGGTCAGAGGCCGAGCCGGAGGTACAGGGCGATAATCCGGCCTGGGTAACTCCGCCTGCGTGCGCACCTGACACTCCAGTGCTTTAGTTCTCCACCAGATGGAAGCCAAGGCCCATCTCTCACCCCAGGGTTTCCCTATGGCTTTCGCTGAGCACAGCACGCTCCGTGCTGTTTTGAGCTGCCGCCTTCCTTTTCACGCTCCAGTGCCCCCTTTTCACCTTGTAGCCAGGCTGGGTTATTAACACAGCTGTCCTGGGCCGCTGCCAGTCAAAGGGAAGGCTCTCTGCAAGCCCACATCAGGAATTTCGAGTTTGCCTTCAGTGCAAGCAGGTTTATTTCCCTGATAAATCTGTCTGACCTTCTGCCATTCCCCTTACAAGTTAATACAAGTAACAATTAACTCCTGACTCACTGCTGATACTGAAACCAGCTGCGGGCCATTTAAGGCAAAAGGCTTTCCCTGGTTTCCTTCACAGCAAACATAAAATGATGAGATGCACAAAACATGTATTAATGCAGAGATGTATCAGTTGCCTGTGATGGTTCGATTCATTATTTGAAATAAATTCTGCAGGACTTCTGCAAAAATGATTAAGCTTCTCCATGTATGCAATATCAGGCAGGGCAGAATTCCCAACTCTTTTCTTCAGACTGCCATGTAGCTACTTGCTGGCTTGTCATGTGAAAAATAATTCTGCTCATCTTAGCTTGAAGGGCCTGGAATGCACTTGTATTCTTTAAAGAAGCCAATCTGACTTGACCAGAACACAACAAAACACAATTATATATTGGGTAGGAAAGGGAAAGGTCTTTTTTACTAGGGAAAAAAAAAAAAGTAACTCCATTTCTGCTGAATCCATTTTCTTTTATCAGGGAGCTGCTGAGCTGACAAATCATTATTTGCACTGAGGTACTAAGTTATATCTGCACAGCTCAAAATCTGATGTGGATTTTTTTTTTTAATTTTATTGCTCATTATACAAGTTGCCCTAAAACCCGGTTCTTCTACAATTAGAATGCAACACTATGCATTTATTGGCCAAAAAATCCTTTTCCTCACTGTTCTAAGCCTTCATAGTGATTCCAGATTGCTGGGTTCAAAGACCATCACCCTGTCAAAGAAAGACCAATGTAGTTTGATGTATTTTTAAAGCATTAAAAAGATTTCTCCTTCACACACGTGTAGGATTCCTAACGCAAGAAATGCAGCTGACACAAGCTCTCTGGCCACACCCAGTGAGTACATTTCTCTTTATTTTGCAGTTTCAGGGGTTTAGATACAACAACCACAATCCCAGCACTGCACAAATCACACTCTCAGGACGAGATCACACACACCCAGAACACAGCACAGTAGAGATTCCCAAAAGTGACAAACAGAGGGATCAAGCCTTTAGCACAATGAGCTCAAACCACTCCAAAAGAGTTGCATTTTTGTCCAGAATTTTGTGCTTTTCTTCTTCGAGCTATTACACTTTGAGACAAAACAGAAGGAAATTACAAAAGCACTCACTGGTGTCATGATCCAGCACGTTACAGGGCAGTGGGCAGGTACTTGACTCCTGTTCCTGACATTAGGAAGTCCCCTCAGTCAGAGAAGATCACAGATCAAAGGTAAAAACTTCCCAGAATTTTCCCCTTAAGACAGCCAACTTCTCTCCATAGCCACTTAGTTTAAAAATTTTGCCTCCCTTCAAAGCTTGATGCCACAAAAGGTTCACAGAATAACAAGATGTCTTTGCCATGTTTCATTTGCAGCTGTGTTTTATCACTCTTACTTTTCTTAAATTATACTTTGTGGTTGAATCTGAACCCAGAAAATCTAGCCCCCCCCACACACCCATCTAGAACAAGATTAAAAAAATAAATCAACAATGAAATGCAGAAAGAAAATCTAGTAATACTGGCACAAATACCTGCCAACACTCACATTTTGGCTTCTGATACTTTTATCTCTCTGAGACAGTGCTATTCCATGTCTTGTACGTTTTTGCCTCCAACTCAGCATTCAGCAGCCAATTCCCCTTTTCCTTCATCCTGCAACACATCCACCAGCAAGCAGCTGACGAGAGAGGATCCAGACCTGGAGAGGTAAAACTACAGGATACAGGGGAAAGGCTGCAGGACAGTCAGATTCTGGGGAGAGGGGATTGGGGACAGGAATGTGCCAAGCACAGAAACACCCCCAGCTCTCTGCAAGCTGTGCTGGACAAGTTTGGAGGCAGGGCAGACCCTGGAAGGGCTGCTAGTCCATCATTCAGCACCAGCCAAACCACAGGGAAGGAAATATAGCAATGGCTGCAAGGCCTCCTCCTCCTCCTCCCCAGCCTGGCAGCTTTGATTCCTCCCTGTGTTCTTCATCTGTTTAGAGACTTGACACAAAATCCAACCCCCTTCCTCTTCACACTCTGGAGGACCTCACACTGTCAGACAGAAATGCTCTGCTTTCTGCTCCATCCTACAGAAAAACTGAGGTCCATGTCTGGAGGAGAGCAACGATTCTCAAAATATCTGGGGATTTTTTTGTTTGTTTTATGTTTAAAAAAAGGCATATTCTTGCTTTATAAGAGATTTTCCCCTTTCTTCTCTTAGACCTGATCCCTTCTAATTGGTTCTTGTGCTTCCTGCTGTTCTTGACAAAAACACTCTTTCTGCAATAGAGGAATTTATAATTTAAAAATGCAACATTCTCTGTAGAAATAACATTTGCATCACTACACAATTATTATTCTTCAGTGTAACTCACATTCACACGAGGTGCACTTACAATATTTTTTCAGATTATTCAATTATTGGATGAGGAAATATATAATATTAACACTCCAGCACATTAAACAAACATACCAGTTTCCTACAACAGACACTTCTGCCTCTGGACTACATGATAATGCACCACCACAAATGAAAAGATAAAATTTAATCAGGGGAGAAGGACATTTCTCAGTGTGAAAGGGCACTAGCATGAGCAGTTCTGCTGTGAAGGAGGGGGGTTGTCTGTGAGCCTCATGCTCCTTCCAGAAGTGCCCCTGGAATTGTCTGATTCTATGCTCTCCGACATCTTTTCACAGATTATATCCACGAGACGCTCAAACACCTGCCTCACGTTGATGTTTTCTTTGGCACTGGCTTCAAAATAGTCAAAACCTGGGAAAAAAGTCAACAAAAGTTATCAATAGAGATGGATGATCATAATGGTTTTTAAAATACCATTTTTTTCAGGATTTACCTTAAGAAAACAAGACATCAGATTATCCTGAAAGTCAGTTGATTCCCACAATCTCAGAATAGTGAGCAGAAATACTTTAAAACGTTATCAAGCTTCATTAAGAGTGAAAAGAATACATGGCTCCTTCCCATTACCCTTGTAAGCACATCTGCAGATAAGGGTAAACCCAGGGTAAGGGAGTCAATTCTGTCCTTTTCATCAGTGCAGGTCCACTGGACTGCAGCTGGTGACCAGCAAGGTGTGGGGAACCCCCCTGGGCACCTCACAGCCCTGCCAAGGGCCAGGCTCTACCAACCCCTGCTGCCCCCTGGCAAGAGCAGAGTCCAGAATGAGAAGGAAGATCAGGGTTGCTTTCCTTCTGCTGACCAACTTCTGTGCTCAAAAGCAAAATGCTCCTTGACCCTTTAAACACTGAACCTTTCTGATTTAAAAAACCAGACCAGCAAGGCTGGAGTTACACCAAGGAGGGGATGGCACCAGCTCCTCCTGCTGCTTACCACTGTCACCTGGAGCTAGGGGAGAAGCAGCCTCTGGCAGACAGCCTGGACCCTGCCTCAGCAGCAGGAATGCCCTGAACTGTGAACATTTCCTTATCTCCCTCACCCCAGGGGCCTCGAGGGCCAACCAGGCTGGTGCTTCTGTTCTGTCAGGTTATTACATTGCCAGCAGCAAGAGCTGAGGCCCCACAGAGAGTTTATTTTGCACTAAGCTCAGTTCTGTCGTGCCTCATTCTGGGGATATTCTGCATTGCAGCAGTTTCCTTTGATTCTGCAACAAACAAAGAGAAAATTTGTCTTAACTGATTAGTGTACCACTGCTGGCAGGCTGAGTCACCTCGATGTGGGGTAAGTAGGTATCCACCCCATTTGGACCCTTTTTAAGATTCATGGGACAAGGGGTGAAGTGATGTTGATGTTTGCCCTGTTAGCAAACAGGGAGGGCTGCCCTGCATCAGATGAGGGTTCTGTCTGCCCCACAGATGAGGAATAAAAATGTATATAAGAAGCATAGGAAATCAGAGAACTGCACTTAGATATCTGTCAGTCCAACATTGGCTTAGGTTCTGCTAAACCAATCTGTTTTGGTTCAGTTCACATTCAGGCTAATAACAATTTCTTAATCTGATTAGGGAATTATTTCAATGATGTTAATGTCACTATGCAAACTTAGATAAATATGCTGAGGGACAACCTTTATGTGAATCATTATTATGAACATTAGCACTTTAAGCAGTCAATAGCCAATTAGATTCCTCCCACGTAACTCACAGAATAATTTCATATAATGCTGTACACATTAGCATAGTTACTATAAGAAAAAACTGATCTGATAAAATCAGATCTGTTTTCCAGCTCTTTTAAAAAGAGTGTTTTGGAAGTTGGGAGGATACAGAAGAGCAGAGCTGGGACAGCACTTCCCAAAGGCTGTCGGGCTGCTCTGCACTGGGGTGATTTCTCCAGGGTGAGCTGTACAAGCATCAGGTTGGGGCAGCACTGGGGATTCTTCTGCAAAACAGTTTCCTATTGATGGAATCTGTTGCTATAGTAACCCTGTGTGTATGTGTGTTTGTGTATTTTGGAGTGTCCCACATGTAAAGGATTCAGTTGCTAGATGCCAAGTTTGTATTGAAAGCAGATGAATTTTGGGAAGAGAAAAAAACATTGGAAGTCCAAATTGGAGTGGGAGTTCAAATGAAAGTCTCCATTTGGAGCCAATGGAGACTTTCATAGACTCCATTGGCTGTTGACTGCTACATTGGTCTGGACAAAATTTCAATTACTAGCAGTGTAATTATTCCTATGAGATAGGTAGACACACATGCATCCACAACCTTTCTGAGAGTCTGCAAGCCAGGAACCAAGTTTATTCATATTTTCAAAAGCAAATTAAATTCTGATGGGTAAAAAAGAGCCCATAACTGATTTTGCAACGTAACCACATCTTTGTTTGCTTTGCCAATCCTATATGTAAAGATTTACTCTGACAATAAAAACAATGGGTCTAATGTACTATTTGCTTGTTATTTGTTTAGGATGGCAGTGCTTCAAGGCTCCAGCCATGAATGGGACCCCTTTGTGTGTGCCATATGTAGAATTTACACTTTCAAGGCCACACTTTAAACTACACCATGTTTGCAGTGTGTCCAGTGTGTCCTGGAACTCCAGTACCCCCAGCTTAACAGTTTATTATGCACCCTCCAATTACTGTTTAAGAATTGAAGACAACACAGGATTTTATAATAATAAATTTTATAATTTATTTTTATAAATTGAGGATGATGGTGATTCCTTTGGTCTGGTAAGAATTTCAATTCTTACAAGCTAAACCTTTATGCCCACTGTAAGGGTCTCCACTGATGCCTGAATGAAAATTTAACAGGATTTACTTGTTACTTTGAATTCTTTAACAGAAGACAACAGGATAATTAAATTTTGACACAGAGCCCTGATTTCATATTAAAAATATCTTAATATGCTATAATTGATAATGAAAAGTGATAAATTATAAAGTAGTATGAGTTTACTTTGTTCTTCATTATAAATTTCTCACTGCAATCCCAGCTTCCTCTCAATGGAACTGTCTTGCTTTCTCTATCCCACATCAATAACACAATTTCATTTTCTTACCTGGATAGAGAAGCCTAGTACATTTTAAAAATATGTTTTACTCAGTTCTTCAGTTCTCATATATAAACTTCTTTCTTTTTCATTGTTTAGTTAAGAAGAATGCTTAAACAAAAATCAATGTTTGCATTGATTTGCAATGAGTATATGGTACTTGGAGACCCAGAGACAGAATTATGTTTCTGAAAACTTTTTCTCTTCATTCTGCTGAGCTAATAAAAGCTTTTCTTTTCAGATACACTTTATCTTCCTTCCACCTCTAGACATCACCTTTATAAATACAGTATATATATACACACTACAAGTATTCTACCAGGTATTCTTGGCCTACTGAGCACAAAACAAGTGAAATATGAACCTAGAACATATTACACTTAGTTGTGAGACCATTATTGAAGTATTACTGCTGGAAGGACTTATTACAGTACAAACTGAAAGGGACACAGTACAAAGAAGCAGAGGAAAAAAGTAGAAAGAAAAGTTTTGCATGTACCCAGCTGATCTGCCAGATGTTTCCCCTTCTCCACTGGAACAATCCTGTCATCCTCCATGTCACATTTGTTCCCAACCAGGATCACTTGTGCATTGTCCCAGGAGTAAGTCTTGATTTGTGTGGCCCTACAGCAGGTCAAAAGAGATTGTTACATTCCATCAGCTGTGCCAAAATACAATCCTATATTAAATATGAAAACAAGTACCATTAATGACACTATCAACATCCCCAGGCTGCATTGGTTCAAGGACAAATGACCAGGTTTACACACAAAGCAAGGATGCAGCCTGTGTAATCCACAGCACTGCTCTCTTTTACCACTCCTTAACTTTGTGTGACAATGAAGTTTCTTGTTAAGACTTTGCAAGTGTTTTAAAGATCACAGGATTCAGATAAAAAACTGAATCAAGTAATTTTTGAAGATTAGGGACAAAAAAGGCTTTTTGTAAAGCTTATTCTCCTTCAGCTCTCATCTGTCAGAGCAGCAACAATCAATTAAAGCTCTTAAGGATATTGTCCCATAAAGAAAGCCATACAGTAGATGCACACTTCATGCTGGATTTACAACTTCATATATGAGACAGAACAACAATAATTCTCTCATTTTCTGCAGCACATTTTGCTGTAGAGTTTTAGGAACACCATAAGAACAGATGGAAGCATCAAACAGGAAAACTTCATGGAGACTGAAAATCACATAGAAACATGGAAAACAACTGCAAAGGAGAAAGAGAAATTTACCAAATTAGGAAGATATGAGATCAAAGCAAGGCTTTGTGAATTAATACTTGAACCCAGCAGGACTAAAGGACACCTAAGGCAGGAAAGAGCAGCTGCAATGACAGACCAACACCAACTTCAGTGACACAGGGGTGCAGTGCATGGGAGCTTGGGCAGGAGCACTGGGGTGAGCTTGGAGCCTCTAAAGCTTTCTGTGGCTCATATGTTGAAACTGGAGTGGAGCTCACTGTGGATCCCAGGACTCTGACCTTACATTTATTCTTTTTAGAGTTTTTCCATGACAAAACAGAATATTTTTTTTTGTATATCCTGGAGGAGTGGAGGGGCCACTCCTCTCCCACCATCCTTGGTGTCCCAGAGGTGTCCCAGAGCCAGCAGCAGAACATTATCAGCTCAGTAGCATTCACTTTCATCCATCTTTTCAGACCCACACAACCTATTTTATCTTCACCAAGTCAGCTCTGTCTTTGAAGGCTCCCTCCTCCCCAAGGGTAATTAGGCTGCACTGCCAGAAGCCATACACTCCTCTCCTCCATCCTCCTCCACTCCCTAACTCACCTTCCCACTCTTTGTCCCAACTCACCACCACTCCAGGCAGGACACAAGAGTTTCAGACAAATCTGCCACTTCCCAGGAGAGCCAGGAGTCCACTCCAACTTTTACTTCTGTGTAAGTTTCCTTGAACTCCCTTAACAATAAAGCACTTGATTCCTTCTATTTTGAATTAGCAGCAGCCTCCAGCTCTGA
Source organism: Leptocoma aspasia (assembly GCA_013399835.1). Lineage (NCBI taxonomy): Eukaryota > Metazoa > Chordata > Aves > Passeriformes > Nectariniidae > Leptocoma > Leptocoma aspasia. Next base: position 43,192 of record VXAX01002150.1, on the reverse strand, counting down.
TCTACTAATGACAATTTTTAATTAGTCTGGGTTGCTTACTTGCTTTTTTCCATGGAAAGCAGCCAGCTATGATACTCCACAGATACCTGGGAAAAAGGGGTCATTTCATTGTGGAACTTGCCTTGAAGAGGCTGCCTGCTTGGGCTGCCCTGGAGAACAGGAACCTGATCCAAGCCCACACCCATAGTGCAACATGCAAAAATAAAGAGACTGTGTACAATGAAACTTCTTACTCTCCCTAGTGTCCTCCTGGAAAGGCACTCACTTCAGTCCCAATTTTAGCTCCTCCAGTCTCACCCTTTTGAGTGTCTCCATGTGTAAGAGCTAATATGAATCTGTGATGAGTTTTTGTGGGACTCTGGGGTTTCTCAAGGCTCATCAGAGAAGGGGGTGACTGCAGAAATCAGCCAAAAGCCCAGGAGGATGAAATCTCCCCACTCTTCCTCCATAAGCAATAGAGAGAAATAGTCTCCCCAGGTTTAATTTCAAACAACAAAAATCAGGCTTCTCTTCTGACTCACAGTTCAGCCTCTGGATTCATTTCAGCCTCTGGCATCATATGGGGACACACTGACAAATCTTAACTATTTAAACATAATTACTTAGAAAATGAAAAAGAAGCAAACAGCATGAAGCATCTCCCAGAGAAACACATCCTTCTCCTTGCTTTGTACAAATTAGTGGAAAACCTCTTACAGAACACCAATCTTTATTCTTCTTAGGAATAAAAAACAACCAAAAAAGTTATGAAGAACAAATAAAAGAAATCCTGATGTCCATACAAAAAGAAAGGCAGAAAATTTCCAGATGCTTTTGGAAAGATAAATGAAAAATAACAAGGCTTGTGTGATGGAGCTGTTTCAACAACTATCAGGGCAGCCTAATATACACACTGGGAGAAACATATTTCTGTGACACAATAAAATGCTGTGCCTTGTTTGTGCTGAATTCCCCAAATTAACAATAAAGCACAAACTCTGTGCTTCATGCTTAGAAGAAAAATAGTGTCAGGTTTACAGTTACATGGAGATATCAACAACTCAGTTTGGGTTAAAAATAAAAAATGCTGATGATTTGTGAACCCAGCTGTCACTTGTATCTAAGTTAAATTTTACCAATTTTTATTTCCTTTCTATGAAATTGACTAGATTGTCTAAAGCAGAGCTTCCATAATATTTTCTATTTACTTTACAGGTTCAAGTACTGAGTAAATTTTAGTTCCATTGCAGTTTCAAACGAGGTATAAACAACTGATTTATCCACACACAAAACTATCAACCCAACATCAAATAACAGCTATCAAAGACTACTAAAAAATTTCTAGAAACCGAGCTGAAAGCTATGAAAGCTCATTTAACCCTTTCACTCACCCTACAGGAAAGATACATTCAAAGGAAATAATTACTTCTTTTCAAATATCACTTAAAACCAATCTTTGTGTTTTCCTATTTATATTTTTTCTTGCAAAATAACCTGACTGAACTCCTGCCACACTGCAGTAAGGAAAATCACTCAGGCTTAATATTTTAAGGTTTCTCATACAATGTGTTGTACATTTTCCAGTGAACAAGAGAACAAGTTATGTTCCAGGTATTCCCAAATGCCTTTAAATTGTGTCTCTTTCTCAGTGGTTTTAAGATCATCATCATGAATTGGAGTGATTCATGTGAATGAAGGAAAGACTCTGCTTTGCATTCATATTATACTTGGAGAGTTTGTCTAAATATCTGATATACAGCCATGATCCTCTCACTCAGGAGAGAAATGCCTTTACTTGGTTTAGGAGAGGTTTGAGTGACACAAAGCAAACCAGGATCCTCTTCAGTACATCCCCCCATAAGAAGAGTGAGGGCAGAAGATTTCCCAGGGAAGAAATAATTTGGCAGACTGGGAGGAATATTCTCATTTCCCTTGTGGATAGGTGAGGCCCAATCAAGAGGCTGTTAAAACAGTCACATACCAATGAACCAGAGATGGAGATAAAGGAGCTCAAGTGGTAGACACCTTAATTTTCTATGGAGAGTACAGTTATCCAGTGTAATAAGTTTTTTTAATCATAACTGTATCATGCAGAATGGTGGGGGGAAAAAAAAACCTACTTACTATGCTAGAAAATGGCAGACACTAATAGAGCAGCACCAGCACCAGCCAAAAGCTTTTTTCTCCATTTCTTGTGCCTTTGGAAGTTTAGGAAGCAATTTTGCAGACTGGGGAAAAGCCATCTCCCAGCTGCAATAGCCACTAGAGGACTCTGCTGGCCCAGAGATGCTGGCTTGGCTGCAGCCCTCATCTCTACATTGGACAAGCTTCAGGAAGGAAGGAAATGGTCCTTTTTATCCATCCCACTACCTCATTTGGGCTCAGAACCTAAAAGCTGGTTGGAAAGATTCCTGACATACAGAGGCAAAACAGCCTGATGGTTCACCTCTGTCCTTTGGCTGACAAGGTGCTCTTAGCAAAGCCATTCCTCCAGCTCCCATGGCACAGGAAGATGTGGAGTCAAACAGACAGAGCTGACCTTTCCCAATTCTTATTCTCACACCAGTGCCTTTGATGGAACAGACCTTAGACTACTTCCAATATAAAGCTTCAGGTTAAACTTCACCTGTGCAAAGTTTAAAATAGTAGCAGCTCAGAGATGGAGATTTGGTCATTTTTGGCTAACTTAAGACTGGTAAGTAAAATTTACTAGAGCAGAACCAACGGACAGACAGGTAGATGAACTGTGTGGTCATACGGATCTTGTTTCATTCAGGGAAACAAGCTGGAAATATTCATAGTTTAGTGAAAGATATTGCCCCAGTTCACATGCCTACACTCCTATGGAAAACATCCCTGTGCAGACACTTGCAGAAAAAGCTTCATCCGAGCTTGGTGAGCAAAGCCTGATGGATGAAACTGGTTTTGGCAAAACCTTTGGGTTTGTGTTTCTAAGAAGAATGTCTTCCTCAACCCCAAGCTGCTGAAGGGCTGCTCAGGATGGGGCTGCAGTTCATTTGGTGTTGTGGTACCAGGGATGGGGGGGTGAAAGTGGAGACTGCATCTTGAATGTGACCTTCATGACCAACTGCTTTAGTGAACAGAGAGAACAGAAACTGGGCAGCTTTGGAGGAAAGACAAATCACTTGAAACAACAAACCATGCTGTCCCAGCCTTTGAGTTACAGCCTGGCTTAGGGGATACAGAACAGGTGTTCAGCAGAAAGCCAGGCTGAGCCAGATGCTAGGAGCCAGTGCCACAGGCAGGATGTCACATGCTCCCAGTGGGTCACTGAGATCACTACAAATCAATCTGACTCAGGAGATCACATTAACCACTGCACTGCCCTTCTTTGCACCGTGACCATTCTGATCTGCAGTAATGAGCAACCAGGAAACCAGCAGAAATGATTGCAAGATATTTGAGTGGAGTCACAAAGGCACTACTGGGGAGAAACACAGCCTTTCCCCAGATTCCTGAGATGTGAATTGAACAACCACTGTTAATTTGTATTTTTAGCAGCATAGCCAGAAATCTCATAAACAAAACAAAAAAAGCATTAAAGGATTAATTTCTTCACAATAAATTGAAACTTTTAAAAGTAACAATTACTATGGTATGCTACAATATTTGAATTGCAACATTTTCATTAAAATCAAACTGTAGAACTTTTTCTAAGGAACGTTTACAAATCAACTTATTTAGGTGAAGAGGAAAGAACATGGAGGTGATGGTGATAGAGGGTGGGATGTCTCATGTTCTCAACAAACAGTTGTGGGGAGAGAATTGGCCAAAACACAAACAAACCCAACATGAACAACAGTATTTCAGTATTTCCTACCAGTCCTGCACAGCATTGAAGGAGTCTTCACTGGTGATATCATACATGAGGACAAAGCCCATGGCTCCTCGGTAGTAGGCTGTAGTGATGGTCCTGTACCTTTCCTGTCCAGCTGTATCCTGCAACAGAAAGGAACATTTAGGCTTTAAGACTTCAGTTCTCAGAAACTGTAATTAGGTCTTGTATCTAAAATAAGGCAACCACTTTTTGTTATTATACATTTTAAAATTCTCAGTTGCTCCCAACTGAAATGAGCTCTACTTACATTTTAGCATTAATTAGGCTTTTGCATCAACCATGATTTGTTAAATGCATTTTGACACATGTACTATTAAAAAAATACCAACGATGTCAACCCTTTAATTGCTCTTCCCTGCCTCAGCCGCAATGCAATAATAAAATGTTAGCAGAGTTCACTGAAAGCTGACACTTCAAAGCAGAGGCAAAATAACCAGTCCAGGACTGTTCCAGGCAGAAAACATTTATGTGTTGCAATTCAGTGTCATGGTCAGGAAAATGTCCTTGATGTAGATGCTGCAGGTGACTCCTTTCTTGCCTCAGGTTAGAGACAAAAATTAAAGATTTGATTCAATCAACATTATTATAAAAAGTGAATTTAATGTGGAATATCCAACCACAGAGTCTGAGGTGCACATATTAATATGAGATCTATTAATCCTGTTCTGTTGGTTCATCTTAATTCTGTTTACCCATAGAGTTCCTGCAGAGTTCCTCCACCTGCAGTTGTCATTTTCTGCGTTCAGCTGGGCAGCACAAAGGTGAACTCTGGCATATACAACAGAAGAATTTTGAAAGACTTGTGACAGCTAGAAAACATGTCAACTACCATCTGTTGGATGCCAGTAGCACTTTTTCTTTACATTTTGCAAGCCTATTTTTACACTCAGGAATATTTCTACACCAGAACAGCAGTCCTACAGCCCAATCCAATCCCTCCAGACCTGCCTTCCGAACCAAGGAGAGAAGTCTTGTGCTGATTGCCTCTCTCACTCTGAAGTGAGTTTGAAATTGTTTGAACACATTTCATCCTTCTTTCAGCAAATGGCAGCTCTGTGAAAAGCTGCAGGGACCCAAAAGGCTTTTCCTTCAAAGTGTGTGCTCAGTATGAGGTGTCAACTTATAGTTACTGTGGTGGGTTAACTCTAAAATGAACCATCCTTCAGTCCCCCAAAACCCACACTAAAGAAAGCATTCCTGCCACTGGTTTAAAATGTGATTAAAGTTCTAAAGAAAAAGACCCTAAAGGATTTAACAACCATGTAACTAGTTGGAAGAGTAAAATAAATCCACATGGAGCACTCTTGCAGGAGTAGAGATCAGACACAGCACATCACCACTTCCCCAGGAGACAGTGAGGGGGAAACTCAGCTTTAAAATCATCCTGCCCATCATTCCCATACATGCAGCTTTGTTTTTGCTGCATGCAAGAGAGTGTTGGCCCTCGCAGAACACACAGCAGCCAGCCTGTGGCCGCCTGTTGTTCTGCACCAGAACATCACAGAGCCTCTCTGTAGGAGGACAGCTTGTAAATAAGCTCCCTACAGCTTGCTTAAAAGGCTCTGCTATTGCACTACTGTGAGACTATCCACAGCTGTAACATACTGTGAATTTCCCAGTGGACAGGCTGTGCAGCAGGAACCTTGCTGTTTTTCCACCAGTTCTCTAGGAAAACATGTGATTTTTTCCCTTAAACTTCTGCATTTATTTCAAGACACGGTAGTCCGTTGGGTGATCGTGATGCAGCGTTGCACACTGGCTGAAGAATTGTTCTGTTCCCTCCTGACAGCAGGTCAGAGGTGGGAATATCAGAATGAGGTGGGCTCCACCCTGCAGCCTGAGTGACCATTTCTTTTCCTGTCAGTGATAAATCCATCACAGAGGACTCTCATATTCACTGACACCACATTCCCCCTTAGCTGCTGAACAGCTAAACCAGCCACGACAACTAGATCCCAATTTATACATTAGTGAGAGGTGGGGCTGCAGGAGGTACAGAACCCCAAGGGATAACATGTGTTTGCTCAGTCACAACCTGTCCTATGTGGGCAGTGCACTTAAATCATTAGAAAGATAAGTTGCATATTCACTAGGATATACTCGTGTGCTTGCCTTCTCAGATTATCAGAGGGAGTGTGTGTGAGGGAAATGCATCCTGTATCTCATGGCATATAAGGATTGTTCATACCCTTGCCCTGGTAGCCATGTGCTACAACACAGATGTGATTTATCTCTTCCTGAGTCACCGATGGCTTCCTCACTCTGTTTTACTGTACAGGTACAGAGCATCTCATCTCCCCTCACAGCTTTATAGTGGCATTTCTGTCATCCTGAAGTTACTTTTTTCCTCAGGTTACATTAGCTTCTTAGACAGCGATAAACTGGCTTAATTTTCTTGACTCACACTATGAGAGCTTAAGTGCACAACCCTCCCCACACAGATAGATGCCTCAGCATAAATAAAATAAAACAAACTGCAAAATCTGAGCTCACTTTCTTCAACATTTACAGCAGTTGTCCTTCCCTCAGTCTAAAACACCACGAGCCCCAGGTAGTTAATCATTTCAGGTTTTTAAGTTCAAGTTGTTTATCTAATGAAGTTAAAAACAACTGACAGAAATTGCTCCCCACCCCACCAAGTTGTTTGCAAGATTTCCAGGTAGACCACAAACTCATTAGGAGACAAGTACATGAGGCACAGGCAGGGAACAGCAGAAAGGTGATGTAGCACTAATTAACAGTCTAGCCAAATGCCTGGGTGGAATATCCTGAGCCCCCAGCATCCAGAAACCTGCCTGGCTGTCTCTGAGGAGGAACCAGAGAGCTTGGCTGTCAGCAGGCACAGGAGGGTCTCTGTGAGGTGTGTTTACACCAGTGTGCTACCAGCTCTGCTCTTCTGCAGCTTTTGTGTGTGCCTGTGCTTTATGCAAACAATTAAAAACACCCACAGGACCATTAGTGGGTAGCTTGAAACAAAAATTTGAAGGTTTTGCATTAATGAGCAATCAAAATTCAGTGTTTATCAGAGAAGAAAAAGACCTAAATGCATTTGCATTGTGTGCAGATGCCCTCTAGTCTCAAGATCCATCACACAAACATTCTCAATAGCAGTACAATCAGCTTTTCTTAAATTTACTTGGCTGTCTCAACAAAAGCTGCAACACAGGAAACATATTTGAGTTTTTAAATAATGACAGATGCACTTTGCTGCAGGTCTGAAAACTCACAATCCCTGATTCTGAACCATCCTTCTAGTGAAGATTTCCAGCCACAAATTCTTTGTTCCAAATAAAATGTCACTGAAACATCTAATCTGTACTGAATTTAATCCCCCTAGCACCATGACTTTTCTACCAGTGTAGGTGACAAATAGGCTCTAAGGAAATAAACATTTCAATTTTTCAAAGGATTATGGTGATTTCCATGATTTTTTTTTTTTAAAGAAGAATAATATGCAAGAATGAGAGTTGCTTATTGTCCAGCTATTGGCAACACCTACAAGCTGCATGTACTTGGCATCATCCTTCCTTAGGCTGCTCAGAGCCAGAACAGAGGCTACACCCTCCCCAATAACCAGCACCCACCAAAATCTGAGGCTTCATCAGACCTGTTGAAGGCAAGACTTCTTCTTCCCTGCTGTTAAATGTCATTTTAACACTTACACTACGGCATTTTGCACCTTGTTTGGGGTTCGGTCAGCCTTGGAGCCAGGATAATCCACTCTTCAGCCCCATGGTTATAGGGGGATGTTACATTCACACACACACACATATCTGCTTTGCAAAAGTGGACTTTGGAGTGGAAGCCACCAAGAATCAGATAAACAAAATTCACCTTGGGAAAGGGGAAAAAAACAACCCACCCACCAGGTACCACAAGAGAGAGGGACCTTGGGCAGACTGGGATGTGTCATTGCTAAGAGAATGTTAACATTAAGCTTAGTGTTTCCTGCTGGCAGCTAGAAATAGGAACAAACAGGCAAGCAGGATGAGTCACTGGTTAAGACATGGAAAAGATGTGATGTCATGAAAAACCTGTGAAGATTCAATTGCTGCCAGGAGCAAAATAACACCTGGTTCCTTCAGAACTCAGCTCTGATCAAAATGCTCCAGTTCAACAGATCATACTAGGCATTTTTTTCCCTCTCTTGTTATTGAGTGCTCCCATTGCCCAAGAGCCATTGGAACCTACTCAGACACATTCAGCTACCTTGAGAGACATTTCATTTCAGCAACATGCAGGAAAACATTTCTGATGTGAAAAAGACCCAACACAAAACCCCTGGCCGTTTTTGATAAAATGTTCTACCCTTGCTAAACGCTTTTTAAACATTTCCCCATTATGGTTATCTTTACTTCTACTCTTTAGAAGCAGTAAAACCAGCAGTCTTGGATAATTTCAGTACTTACCAGTTGCAGGAATTTCCCTTTTCCTATCCTATTTTACTTACCCTGTACAGAGAGTTCTACCACGCTGTTGTCTCTAACACTCCCACGGTAATTGCTCACAATGGAGAGGTGGAAATTTTTTGGAAAGAGACTTTTAGTGCATGCAGAGTCTTCAAGAGCTCACCAGTCATCAGAGGCCTCAGCCATGCCCAACACACAGGCTGTTGAAGTTGTTCCCTGTAACTCAGTGGCTAAGTATCTCTTCAGGTGAGGCACTGCACTTACTTTTCAATGTACTTTTGTAAAATAAGCTTATGGACAAGCAGGAAAAGCTACTGTAGATTGACCTAATTCAGCATTAAAATATTTCTGGTGGTAGGGAAGTTCCTGCTCTTTTAACTTTTCTCAGCAACTCCACACCATGTAAGACAAAAAGTGAGTCACTGAAAATGCAATAGGGTGCATTTGCTCAGCAGAATGTAATTCCCACACTGGAATCAGGCCAAGGTACTGTGATTGACACTACTGCTCATGACTTGCTAAGACGTTAAAAATGTTATTTCCATTTTCCCAGGTGCCTTGAGATTGTAGTGAAGGTTAGCATCAGTTGCCTTTCCTGATCTGTCAGAGGGTAAGGAACAGGACTGGCTTGCCTATGAACCTTATCTGCTCTTCTCATCTTTTTGTAGGCTGAGTTTTTCTGTTAAAGTACTTAAAAGACAGTGGCTGCAAAGGTGAAATCACATAAAGAGATACACACAAAGATTAAGTTCATTGGGCACATTTCTTAAACCTCATAGAACTGAAAAGTCTTATTATTCATTACTTAGAGCTAACATGAAGATCAGTCTCATATTGTAGATTCTTTCTGATCCAGCTACCTTGATAGAAGAATAAAGAAATGGCAGTGATAAAAATCTGTAGCATCCACACCACACGCCTACTTCAAATTCCATTTCTTTAGCTACAAATAAACAGCAAACAAAGTTCAAGAGGTGTATGATGCATTTGAAAGCCCATCCACTGTGGGCAAGTGATAAAACCATCACTGATACGATAAAAAAAACCAAACCAAAAACATCTAAGAGTCTGAGATCCCAGAGTAAGTAGCATTTTGGGCAGTGGACGTGTTATTATTATGGAATATGTTGCCAGTTTTACTAGATCTTTTTAGTTTTCTTGTGGATATCCCTTAATTCTGTTACTTAGCCCCTGTAAGAGCAGCCGTACAATGCACAGATGTCTGAGCAGGGTTAGCCACCATAAGCATCATTAATTAGCTGCTGTTGAGAAGCTGCTAAATTAATCACAGCTGGAAGACTTCAGAAGCAGCACTCACTCCTGAGAATGAGCCAGTGTGGACATCCTAACTGGTCCTGCAGGGCAAGGGATTGATGTGCTCCAGCCCAGGGCACCGCGGGTCGGCACAGCAGCACAAAGGGACATCTCAACACGTCATGAATCGGCTGCCAAAGGAAAAAGTGCAGTCTGTCAGGAGGATGTGCCGTACAAATCTGCCTGGATTCGGCAGCCCGGTTCTCTGATCTCGGAAGGAACAAGGACCGGTGAAGGGAATTAGCACCGCGGTGCCATGGGGCTCTCTCCCCCTCCACCGCAGGCAGGCGAACGGAGCAAATCCCCGCACCGAGAGCAGCCGAACAAGACCCAGGCAGAGCTCCCGGAGCCCGCTCCTGGCTGCTCCAATGTCATGGTAACCAGCAAGGGAGCGGGCAGCGCCAGGGGCTGCTGGCGGCTCAGCGGAGCCGGCTCGGCGCGGGGATGGCCATCGCGGGCTACCCGGGGATGGTGCCCGGCCCTGGGCAAGACCTCCCTTAACTCATTTACAAAGCAATTATTTCGGTGTTTAGGAAAATCAATGACTTTGTGCTCAAAGACCTGTTGCAACCCCTAACTGTAAAAAAAAAACAACTTGGTACTCTGCTAGGAGCATCCCTCCGAGGGCTGGTTCTTATCCAGGGAAGGTTTCATCTTATTTAGGAGTGGATTAAGGCTAAATCCGAGCCTCACACTTCACTAGAACCCTCTAGAGCTATTATGTCAAGAGGGTCAATTCTAAGATAAAGTGCTCAGAAATTCTGGGAAGCTGTCCATGGTATTTTTGAGATTAAAATACCCAATTGAATTACAGCCATGAGTCAAGAACGTGCACTTTAATTTGAAGAGCCAGCAGCAAGACAAAAATAAAATAACCAAGGTTAATTTGTATTAACAACAACAGCCAATAAAAAGAAAATATAATATTCTTTTAAGGTCTTTAAAATCCTAATGCATAATTTTTCAAGATTTGGTGGAAATTAAGAGTCCATCAGGCATTTTTTCAATTTATTACCTCCCAAATTAGGAAAAAAGCCCCACTGCTATATTCAGGAGAGCATTAAACAAAAATATAAAGAAGGTTCTAGCACTCAAGAAGGTAGAATGAAAGCTTAAAGAAAACAAAACCCAAGAGCAATCTGAACCAGATAAACCAGAAGGTAAATAAAAAGGAAAATTAAAAAGTACATAGCTTACTTCAGTGGAGTTTGAAATACATTTTCTGAATGCTGGAATTAGCAATAACATAGATTCCTCTGTCTCATGTGTTTTTGTTTGACAGAAATGTGCACATACTTTGAAAAGCAATGTAATAAATAGATTTGATATATTGGTGACATGTTTAAATTCACAACAAATGTAAAAAAATGAAATGGAATTTGAAACTCTCCAAGTAAACCCACACCTCTGCTAAGAATATAAAGGAAGACTTTCAGCTAAAGAACAGCTATTTTGGAGTAGTCCTAAGCACCTTAAAATAGAAGCTTAGAATTGAAGTGCTTTGTCAGCCACAACAGTACCCGCGTGATGATGCTCAGTAATAGCACAAGACAAAGAAAATAAGCTTCTACCATTTACTGTGATGTTTTCTATTATAACCACACAGATAAGATGTTAAAAGAAATTTTGTTGTGCAGCAGCTGCAGGCAGCTCCCAAGGCAGCCCAGGAAGCACCTCGGGGCAGAAGTGGTCACAGCTGAATCCTTTCTAGGTGTGAGGTTCTTTTTGAGCACTGTTTAAAGTTCACCCACCCTTGTGCTGATGCTCCTTCCTCTTTTCCATTTGGAAAGAGAGCCATGAGCAAGTACTCCTCGACACACCTGTGAGATGTTTTGCTGTTTGGTATTTTTAATGTTTTATTGTTATTGACCAATTCATCATCACCTCCCTGCTCTTGCTAAGCCCCAAACTGCCTTGACACATCAAGGGCCCCAGTGGCTCAAACCTTCCTGATGAAAAGCACATCTTCATGTTCACCTTTTCAGAAGGACAGAGGAAAATGACAGCAGATTTCCCAGCTGTAGAAGACGTGTTGTTGGTATTATAAAAAAGCAATATGCTATTCCATGCCTCCAGGTTCACCTGTCCCCAGCCACGCACACCGGCGGGGCTTTAGTCAGCCTCTCAAGCACAGTCTGCTGCTTCTACTTAATAGGACCACTCAGTTCAGCCCAAATTTGGGGAGATGCCTCTTGGGCACTGATATAAAATAAATCCTGAAGAATTGTAAGGTCCTGTCTGCATCCAGTGACCTCAGCAAAGAATCTCGCATATGCAGGGGTCCTGACTTCTCTCAAATGAGACTAAATGTCTAGATAAGAGGAACACAAGACACAGCTTTTTCCATGTGATCTGTTTCTCAAAACACAGACCTCAGCCCAAGGGAAGGAGTCTCTAAAAAAGCTGTTAATGACAACTCCAAACTGTCTTATTTAAAGCTAATAAAAATCCTATGAGCAACTGAGACAGCATAAGATCATATTTGTACAGAACACAAAATGTGTGCAATGCTTTACAGATCAACAGAAATATGGGGGCATCAGTCTTCATTATAATCTAGCAATTTTATATTAATATACCTTCGTAAAATAGGGAAATTGCACAGCATTACCCCAAGCAAGCAAAGGTCTATCAACCAATCTGTAATTGAAGCAATCATAGTATCAGGCACAATACAAGCACAAGTTCATGCATTGTGCTGCTTCCTAAATCACCCAGGCCCTCTGCCAGCAGAAAATTGAAATCAGACTCTCTGGACCCCTGGCTCAGTTCAGCAAAGGGATCTGAACTACACTCCATTACCTCGCATTTCTGGAAACACTTCCCAGCTTAGGAATGAATTAGTAGTGTTACACTGGGAAAAACACACACTGAAATATTTATCAAATGAAAGCAGCCTCCCTAGCAAAGAGTAACCTCTGGGCAGACTCTGCTCTGCTTTCATGTGCAGCTGAGTGATGTGTCTGGAGAAGGTGCAACAAGTTGATGTCTGGAGCAACACACAGTATTTACTGTGACAGAGATTAAAAAAGGGCTATTAGGACTTGGTTTTTGTCCCAGCCCAGCCCAAAAAACTTCTCTGGACTGAAAGGGTGCAAAAGCAAACTTTGGAGCAAAGAATAAGTGAGCAGAATTAGATCTGCCAGTGAGCAAAAGACATTTTCACTAAAGGGGGCATGACTTCAGGAACAGCATAACTGCTTCAAAACATTATGAAACTACAATTAAATTAATTGCACTTTCTGCCTGTTGCTATTTTGCCTTATTCTTACATCAAAGAATTATAACTCAACAAAATTTTGGAGGCTTCAGAGCAGCAGGAGAAGCTTTGGTGTTGGCTGTCTGGAGCTTACCCTGATGCTTTATCCCAGGATGCAGGCAGTGACAGTATCTGCCCATTCTGCAGAAGAGAGTGATTCCTGGTCCTTCAGGGAACGGTTGCTGTTTCACTGCTATGCTCATATCACAAACACCACTGCCAGAAGAACAGAGTTCAGAGAACAAAATGTATCCCCATTTAAAGCACTAATAAAATTAATACAAAGAACTAAAAGGAAAAAACAACTCTGTCTTCACATGGCACCAAGACCTACTTTCTCAATCTATTTTTCCCAAGGGAAGTAATTTCCCTTGACCACAGCTTTTCTCTACATCTTCCGAGTCAGTTGAAAAATTATGAAAGCCACAATAATACCCAAAACTGCTTAGATGTGTCCTTTTGCTAGTTCTTCATGTGGAGCCTGGAGGGGAAGTGGAAGATTTCATCCCTGTCCTACCAGGACAAACTGAGAGGTTCCATAACTCTCAACCTCAGCCAGGCCTTTTTAAGCAAACTGTGTGGTAACATCAGAGCTCATCTCTTGCCAACAGCTCCAGCTGAGAGAAGGGAGTCCTAAAATCTAATCCTCAACAAGGAGTTCTTGGCAACAGTTAAACAGTTCTTTCTGCCAGCCTTTATGATGCTCAGTGACTAAAAATTTCTAGTTATCCTCATTAAGTGGGGCAAAAGTAAATATGAAGCAAAGTTTCATCCATGTTATGTACCTTTCCTGGAGTCAAACAGTCAGGCAATAAATATCAGATGATAAAGAATAAACACAATGTTCTAATCTCATAGTGTCCTTCCACATCACTAATGATACATCAAATCACCCTGCATTCATCAGGGCAGTTACATCAACAGGCAGCAAATGTTATATAAAAACTCTTAGATAAGAACAGGCAACATGTTTACCTCCTTTTAATTAGTGAGCAGGTGAGGTGCAGTTTATCTCCTGAAATGAGATGTAAACATAACTGACCTCCACACATGCCCCCTCTTCCAAAAGAGCTTATTGACACGAGCTGCAGGAACCACCTCACATCCACACTTGCTTCAGTGCCACATCCATGCTCTGCTCTTCAGAGAGGAAAGAGGTGGCATTTTTATGTGGAAAGAAGAAAAACAGCATGTATTCAAGGTACACCTGGCAAACAAAGAGGTTTATCTCTGTGCCCATCAAAGAAAATGGGAAGGATGAAACTAGAAATAGATTGGGACTTCTCTGGAGGGAATGGGATCTGTCACTTCAGGGATGGAGAGACCTTGTAACATGTCGTGGTTGAGGAGCAAGGGACAAACTGAAATAAGCCAAAAGAAGAGCAAAAAAGATGATGGGAAGGCTGGCTTATCATAAACCATTGGAAAGATGAGCTGTATTTGGGTGAGTTAAGTACAACAATCATCCCAGGATCTTACGTGGCTTGTTTCAAAAAAGGCAAAACAAGCAGTTTCCCTGGGCAGGGGACAGGTCTCTTCATCTGTGACAGAGATCAGCAGGTCTTCAGGCAGTCTCTCCTTCAAGCTTGACTGACTCTCTAAATCTGCAATTCCCAAGGTACTTAGAAACTACAGATGATAAAGTGATATTATTCTTGTCACACTCAGTGAGACCAAAGAACTCCAGCTAATCTGTCTAGGTCCAGGACTTGTACCCATTTCACTATTTAATTTTTTAAAAGGAAGGGAAAACACCTCAATTAGTTTTTTTTGGTAATCATAGACCTCTGCATCTGCTGGTGGGTTGGGGTTTTTTTTTGGTTGTTGGGGTTTTTACACCATTGTGTAGAGTTTCTTCTGTCACTTCCAGAGGTTTGGCCAAATTCAGCAGCCACAGAATAACGAAGAAATCTGGTAAAGCTTAATACATCCAAAGACAAAGATCCATTTGGTTCATGCATCCAAGACACTCGGGTCAGGATTTGATGCTGTGTGACAGAGGTTTCTAGCATGCAGCAGCATCCTCCTCTTGAAGCTTTTCCATTCTGTCAGCTTGTGACATAATTTGAATGTTGGACAATTTCATAGCATGGTAATGCAGATTTAGTGCACAGTCTGCACTGAGAATTATAGCCACACTCTGGAAAAGCAGACTACCTGTATATCTACGTGGTTACTGAAAAGAGATTTTGCAGACATACTCATAATTCAGGAGGAATTGATGAAAATACAATTAATGAAATATTCTAATGAAAGGAGAAACACAATCAGAGGCTTCACATTGTGTCCCAAGTAGACTGTGCTTAGGTCAGAATTCTCAGGTGCTAATAGGATTGTTAAAAAAAAGAAAGTGAATTAACTGAACGAAAAAATCAACTAGGCACAGTAGTAAAAATACTTTTAATTAGCATCTTTGTTTTGCTGAAGGGATCACAAGGTTTCAAATAGCAGTATATAACATCAGAGAGTTTGCAAACACATTGTTGTAATAAAAGGGAAAACAAGAAATTCGGAAAGAATGTGCTATATTAACTTGATACTGCCAGGGTAAACAGTTTTACAATCTTGTAAGGAAGATTAGGATCACAAGTTACCAGGATACCATTGTTCCTTCCAGCTTTGTGTTTCCAACACAAAATTGAATACTTTAACATAGACCTGTACATTCCCTGCTGCAAAATCATTCATCCTGTTATATGGGAAGCTGCAATAAACCAGCACAGGACTTTCCAGAATTTCTTTGTTCACAGGAGTCACCAGCTTGTCATTCATAATTCATTGTAGTTCCCACAATTTGAAAATTAAATAACTTCTGGGCAGAGTTGTCCAGTGCAACTTCAGAGAGAGCATTTGATCCAGATTTTGCTCCCAGGTTGCTGCTGTAGGAGCTGAGGTTTTCTGGGTTTGTCTGAGCTCAGCTGAGATTAGCAGCTGATCTTCCACTTCTTCACTTGCTCAACAGTGACAAACCCTGCCAATCACAGAGCAGGCTCCTGTCACTCCAGATGGACAGTGCTGGAGGGGCAGCTCAGAAAGCAGGAGAGAAAGCTCATCACAGGGTGTTAAAGCAGGGCAGACAAGGGCACACGCCAAGGCCTTTTAGGAGTCCTGAGTCTTTGTGAGAACACTTCTCTCTTCACTGACCTTTGACTAGCAAGGATTTTCCTCCAAATTACATAAACACCTCCCCACCTCTATGGATTACTTCTGGCCACTTCCAGTGCCATGGATCTTATGTCCCCAACTGTCCTTGCAGAGAAGACCTGAATTTTGGAGGCATGTGAGAGACAGGCATCTATAGACACACTATGACAAAGCCATTCCAGGACTAGTTAGTTCTCTTCTTTCATTTGCCTTTACTGCCCATCTGCTTACCCACCTGAATGAAGACAGGTGTTAGCTGACAAGCTATACCTTCCAAATATCATATACAAACTGCCTCATGGACACGTCAAGGCTGTCATCTGCTAGATCCCAGAGGAGATACCACCCTGCTGCTTATCAGGAGCAGATTAAATACCAGCAAACCTCTTCCTGATCTTAGCAACTGTGCTCACATCCCATGAATCACTCCTGCAAAACATACAGCAAAGCAGAAAAGCCAGGTTGTGTTGTTGTGTACCCAAGGAGAACACCCCACTTAGCAACAGAGCAAAGTGTCATGTGTCAGTGGGACTTTCTGCTTCTCAGGGGTGCCATCTCCTCCTGTCACACATCACAGTGCCTAAAGGTGAGAGAACTCCAGAGTCCCAAAGCAGCCTCACTGGCAGTACTGCCAGCTGTGCTGCCAACAAGCACTGTGATCACCTTGGAGCTGCTCTGGGACAAAGCAACTGCAGCTCTGACATTTCTGGGCCTATCTTACCTGTGAATTTCTTCTCCCTGAGCAATAGTTTTGTGCCTACGCAGAAGGTGTGACCCCACTGTGGAATCTTAGAGCAGGGAGAAAAGAAGCAGAGCTCCCCTCCTCCAACTCAGGTTTAATACAGGAGGCTCCTGTTTATTTAAACAAATGTTATTTTTATGGCTCACCTTGGTAGCTGCACAGAGGCAGTGTGATTACTCAAGTCCTGTGTGAGAAACATCACACAGAGATGGCTGCAAAGCATCCCACTCTTTTCCTCTCCTGCAGCAGCTGTGTCTATAGTGATTATTTGCATAAGTCACTCAGATCAGTTGCTATCAATTACTATGTGGTGGATTATCATTTAATGTTCTTATATAAATAAGATTTTATACCTCCTTGATGAAGTGGTTGTTTTTGGCTAGGTGGAAATCACTCTGGGGCTTACATATCAATCATGTCTGGAGAAGAGCAAGGGAGCTGGGGAAGGAGCACAAGTGATGAGGAGCAGTTGAAGGAGCTGGGGGTGTTCAGCCTGGAGAAAAGGAAACTCAGGGAGGACCTTGTCACTCTGCACAACTCCCTGAAAGGAGGTTGCAGCCAGGTGGGGATCAAGCTCTGTTCCCTGGTAAAAAGTGACAGAACAAGGGAAAATGGCTTCAAGTTGCACCAGTGGAGGTTTAAATTGGATATTAGGAAAAATTTCTTCATTGAAGGGTGCTAAGGAACAGGCTATCCACAGAAGTTGTGGAGTCACCATCCCTGGGGGTATTTAAAAGACAAGTGGATGTGGCACCTGGGGAGACGGGTTAGTGGTGGGCTTGGCAGTGCTGGGTGAACAGCTGGACTCCACTCTAGAGGCCTTTTCCACCCTAACCAACTCTATGATTCTAAGTCTCCCATAAGGAGAGCAACTGACTTGCTATTACCCAGCTTCATTTACTGACCACTTGGAAAGATTTTTATTTCAATCCATATTCATAAGGGTAGAACAACCAGCTCCGCTGTCTTAAGTTGTACATTTAGAGTGATGCATGTTTGTTCAGCTTTTGCAGGACCCTAATCTACATAAGTTGATATGACTTTTTGAGAGCACAGGAGGAATAAATACATCAAGCAAGGTGTTCACCTTCTTTTCAAAGAGCAGCACTTCATACCTTGGCTGGTTTATACCCACACAAAACAACAGCAAGGCTTCCTACCTATAACTGAATGCTCACAAGTAAAAGTATTTAGCCTCATGTTTGAGATGTTGCTTCCAATAATCCATCTTCTCTGGAAATCCTCCACTATGATATTATGATTTTTCTCCCTAAGCAACATGTACACAAACATCTAAACTGAACAGGCTCCAGTAAATTAAAAACCAACAAACCAATTTCAAAGACATTGGTCTGAGCTGGTCTCCTAGACCTCACACGCCTCTAGTGAACAACCTCCTTCTGAAGCTTTTCAGATTTACCTCCTGATCCACAGCAGAAGTCTTCCTGAAAAATGGCTTGAGGTTTTTTACAGCTACCAGTATTGCCCATTTCCTGATGCAAAAACTACACCTGTCCTAGCTAGATATAGTCAATCAGTCCTAATTTGCACTGACAGAAGAATGTGTTGTCAAGCTGCAATCAGAATAATGTGTCTCCTCCTGTTCACCACAGAGTAACCACTGAGAAAAATTTCAAAATAGACATTTTCTCCCCTACTTTCCATGCATAGGATACAAACATGTATCAGCTGTGCTAGAAATTGAAACAATCTTTTAGACACGCTGGATTGTTTCTCATTAGCATATCCTCATGTCAGTAATCAAAATCAATCAACTTAAATCAAATTAGTTCTCCATGTGTTCAGTTAAAATGCATACCATATGCTGGCTGAAATGTATATCAAAGCAAGACTGTGCAGCTCTAGGAAGCTTCTTTCTGCAGCTCCATTTCATGGCAATATTAGGACAATTTCCATTAAAAAACCAACATTTAACTATTTTCAACAGCCTTGTGTAGCTCCAAAGGAGCAATTAACTGACTTGTTGAAATTAGTCACTAGTGAGCACAATACCTGCTGTCTCTGTGGGGTCCAATCACAGGTTAAAGGAAGAGCTCAGTCTCTGATCAAACAGGACCTCTGAGAAATCACAATTCACCAGGCATACCCAGAGGCTCAGCTGTGGTACCATTTGCAAGATTTATATGATGGTATTTTGAGTCGTCGCTTACTCCACCTAGTTAAACATCTGGCTGCTGTCAAATTGTCAAGGTATGCTGAGCTGGAATGCACCTGCTTACAATACCAACTACTTCTTAACATCATTGGTATTGCAGGAATGCTTAGGAGCCTTCATTGTGAAGCCACTGCCGAGAAGTTACCCAGGCTGGCTGAGCAGCACCTCCTCCAGCCACTGCTGAATTTCTCTGTGCAGGAGGGTCAGGAGCGAGCGAGCAGCAAGGGGCTGCAGGAGCCACCACCCCAATCAACACCAGGGCTGCCTCCTCCCCACTAGACCACCTACTCTGCATTCCAGGAGGCACTAGGTGGGCAGCCCTTCAGAGCCCTGTGTTTGACTTTTATCCCACAGTTTAGCTGCAGAACCAATATCAAGTGTAAGTGCACACCCCCAGTGTATCATGCTCGGCATCCTGAGGCACCAGGTGAGAGCTGAACCACCTCTCTTCAGTGCACCCAGTCCTCAGCCTCCCTCCTACCACTGCTCACAAAACCAGCTGTGGTGGAAATGACTCTCTGAAGCTGGCTGGGAAGTGGACACATAGCCTGTTTTTATACTAAATCATTACAGTTATTTTAACAGCCCTGTTCTATTCTGACTTCAAACAGCAGGAAACCTTTGCTTGCCTCTCCACTCTCCTTACTAGAAGCCTCAATTTGTGCTTGATGAGATGACTTGTTTTTCTCTCAGCTGATCACTGTCATATGCCTAACCAAATGTGTCAAGCAAAGTATTAGAGGGGATTCATAAATGCTAAACCTCTAAGAGACTTAGGAGTGAGAAACATAATCGAGTGTCACTGCTGGAGGCAGAAGAGTTGTTTAGGAATTCTGATAAGCATCAATTCAGCAGATACTAATTTTTATGCTGGTTAATCAGAAAAGGAAGCTTCAGGAAACAGAAATGCTTCTCTGTCTCTATGCTCATTCACCATGGGGTAGAGGAATCACCAGGGGGTAAAGAAATCACCATGCCACCTCAGATTAGCAGCTGAAGTGCTTCAGCATCCTGTCCTGAACAGTATAAGCTTCTGATCTAAACAGCTATCAGAAATGGATGTTTCTGCAATAGATACAAAATTGCAGAGAAGTATAATTATGTACAACTTTACATAAGTAACATAACAGGGGAAACACTTTCCTAACTAAGAAGTCAATCACCAATAAACCAGCTTATGGTGGACAACCTTTGCATTACTAATATTCCTACAACTGAAACACTAAAACCTCTCTTTCTCCCCCATGCAGAATCAGGCAAATTCCCCAGACCCTTTTTTATCCCTCAGAGATCCTTAATTTTAAATGTTTTCTTAACCCTATAGGTGTAATTTAAAGGACATCATCCCTCACAGGTCTGTCCTCACTGATGGAATTGTACACTGTGACTTCCAGATGATCTCTGATCATTTTTGATCAGAAGCCTTAGAATTCTACTGTCAGCACATACATCAGACACACTATTTCCTATCTCAGCTGCTGATACATTTTCAGCCATATTATTTGTCATCACTGCTTGCTTCTTCCTTTCAGTGGTGACCAAGGAGTTATGTCAGAAAAATGACTGCAGATTGATGGGGTTTGGTCCCCCTTCCAGAAGGAGCCTGTGACTGAACCTGAGCCCTGAGACATGCTCACTCTGGTGTCCCCTGAGCTGGCAGCAGCACCAACCCCCGGGGCTGCTCTTCCTTGCTATTTCTATTCACAGAACAGTGTGCACACTCTTCAAGAGCCAGAACTTCTTCCCCTGCACTGTCCTCAGCATCAAAGCAAAAGCACATTTTGCACCAAGTACCCAGCTAGACAGTCCCACTTCATTAGTTTCCCACTGAGCTCCTGCTGGCTACCTGCAGGTAAATCCAGCCTGTATTTAATCTCTAAATTTGAAGGGATATTTCTTGTTTATTTTCATACTGGCCTTGACTGCAATATTTCATACCCAGGTACCTGCTGTGCCACCAGTCTGAAAACTGACTTTGCACAGAAATCTGTCAAAAGTTCTTCACAGCATCAGGAAGGCACCTGAGCACAGGAATACAAATACCTGGTGGAGGCATTTCCTCTGCTGCCCTGATCCAGTTAACCAGTAATCACACTACCTTGCTCCTCCAATACCTCTGGGCTCACTTCAATTCACTTTGGTCTCTCTGAACCTGGTACTATTGTATCTGTTGCTCTAAGATCCTCTCCAAAAGACAGCTTGATTTGAAAAAGGGCTAAACATCTTTAACTCCTATTTCATCACTGGAAACATACCTTTGGTCAAAACACATCTAGACTCAGAGTGATCACTGCAGCACTAATAATTAACAATTGGATGCAGGCTTCCAGTGAACCATCTAAATGGAGGTAGGGTAAAGTAGTCAACAAGTGCATCTGTTATCTGTCAGTTTTGAACTGCTGCACTCTTTAAAGGCAAAACATGCACACAAATAAAAACATTCTGCACTGAAAAGCTAACAACAAATAGCTTCCCTGTAGTTTCCACAAAAAAACCATCCCTTTCCTTTAGTCATTTCTTGCACTCTTCTCACAGCACCTATAGGAACTTTCAATAGCACCATCAAATCAATATGGATATGCAATCTGCATGCATTTAACTTCAAAACCAGTATTACTAACAGCTTTCTACAAGATAAATGTTTCATGTTATCAAAATAATTCATAAGACATATTGACTTTCATGACTCCTTGCTACTTTCAAAATTCTGTTCCCTGCCAGAGACAATCAAGAAAAATCTCTAAATAGGTTCATCACAGTCTTCTGTTCATTATAAAACCCCAAACTTTGCAATGTCACTTTGAAGGAGGAATTCTGCAGAAGTAGAGCTGGAAAACTGAATTATATTACAAGCTGAAAAAGCAGAAAGCATGCTGTCATTCATTTTAGTCACTTCCAAGCAATTTTGTTTGAATCTGCTGAAGGCAAATTTCAGAGTAAAGTATGAAAGCTCAAGATCATCTAGTTACTAAGATGAATGCCTGTTAAGTCTTCAGTTGGGACTATCACCTTCATTTATAAAAACACAATTTCTCCTCCAACAACAGAATTACCATAAGTGTGCTTACAGTCCTGCTCACAGGATCTGCCAGCCATATCTTCTTTCTTATTTCAATCAGAGATTGACGTCAGCAGCATTCACAACCTTTTGAGAACTCATTCTCCAGTTTCTACTTAATTTGATGTCTCAGAACATTTATATGACTCACAAAATTTGCTGTTTGCAGCTTCAGGGCACAAAGACAGAAAGAAATCCAAAGGGGAAAAAAAATAGATTGCATTTAGTGTAGTAAAATAATAGTAAGGAAGAAGAGACAGATAAAATATAGTCAGGTGCTATTTTTGGCAGTGGTTGTTTAGTAAAGGAAGCACAGTTTTCCCTTTCATTACTCAATAAAACAAAGAAACACAATTTTCTGTTCTATTCATTACTCAGAGTGAATTAAGAGATCAATCATAAGAGCAAAGTTAAACTTACAGGATTTTCCAGCTACCTGTGGGAGCTGAATGACACTTTGGGACTGCCAAAGCCAAGATCCAAGGCATTAAGACTCCCAAGAGAGGACACTTCTTTACACAGGACACACTCCTGACTCTGGAAAAGAGCTTCTCTGGGGTCAGAAGGCCCTGCTCCAATTCAAATTCAAAAGGCCACCTGTGTTGGGCAGAACTGTAAAATTCAGGAAGAGCTAATTTTTTTAGGAGTAGGAAGTAACCACCGATGCCAGCACAGATTTCATTCCTGGAAACCCCTGACCCTTCTTCTGCATACACACAGGTGATCCACATCCTCTGGATGAAGGGAAAACCAACTCATTTGGGGAGCTGGATTCCTGATTGCACCTCACTGGGAGAAAACTACTGGAAACCTGCCATTCTCTCAGGTGAGGGGTTCTAGTTCTAAACCTGGGTCTTTGCCAAGTCCTCCTCTGTGAAAAAATGAACTATCCCTCTTGTTCTGAAGAGAGAACACTGGTTATATGAATACCTCAAGCCTTGACACACTGTCAAACTGATACTCTTATTACTATTAAACAAGAATTTAATAGATGAGATCTTAAAATGAATACGTCTTGGGAATCTTTTAATTTAAAAAATGAAGATCCAATGAGTCATGGCTGCAAAAGTCACTCAGCACCTCCCTTTGAGAGATTATTTTGAACAAGTACTTTATTGAGCAGAGAGATTTTAGCAGAACACAGACTCACCTGTGGCATGAGGGCAATCAAGCCTTTATCTTTTTTTAAAATATCTCTAAAGTAAGTAGACAAGAAGTGAAAGATCTCCAACTTCTCATATTTCTTGATAACAGTCCCAGAGTAGTTAACAAATCTGATAGTCTGGGTTTATTCTCAGCTTCCTTCACAAAAAATATAGTAAGAAAAGAAATCAATGCTACAAGTTTTCTTGGCCACATAAGCTACAGTTCAAAAAAAGAAAAAGGGGAGAAAAGATAAAGAGGACTATTGCATGGATTCTGACATTATAACCAACTAAACAAATACCACCTCTTACCACCTCTAGGTGATAAAAAGCAGTTGGGTTTTGTATTGGGTTTTTGGGTTTTTTTTTTAAGTCTGTATTTTTTTAATCATCAAACTGACTGCACTGTCTCTCACAGCTATAGGGTAATACAACATTACTTGGAGGATGCATTCTCAGGCAGAATAAACAGCTGCCATTCCAGGGACTTGAAAACTCTGAAGATTCCAGTAGGAGTAAAAGGGATGCACATGTTTGATACTTTCAGGACCAGAGTGAATAAACGCCTTGCACACAGTTAATGGAAAATAAAGCCATTCATTTCCTTGTGTTTGAGCACTGGTGGTTTGTAAATGCTAAGGCAGATGGCTACCTTGCTATCACTTAGCAACATCAGGTTTTGACACACAACTGCTTCCTGGTCTCCCAGCCAGGTGGGCAAAGGAGGATTCCCAAAGCCCCTGCTGCAGATGGGAGAACTGACAAATCACTTTGAGCTGATGTTGCATTGATGCAAAGGTGCTGCTGTGTCCAACATTCAGCCAGAGTCTGCAAGTTCCACTCACTCAGGTGAAAATTACTGAAGTCATAGTTTTGCCATGACAATGGTGTATTTTTACTGAATTTGTTCCCTTTAGATTTCTTGCAGTCTCTTGAATACTAAGTAGCTTCTATACATATTTATATCAGAATTTTAGCAGAAAAACTGAAGTCATTTCAAACATTTCAAGTCTTCAGAATGATGGTCACAGCTTTGAACATGCTACTGTGGCATGTGCAACTCAGAACACTAGAAAGTACATCACAGAGGAGGACTTTATGCAGATTCTTCCCTTGCAAGAGTTCACTTTTCCTAAAATCATTAACCAGTGCAAGTGGAAGGAAATTATTAATCTTACACTTCCAACCACCCAAAAACTCAAGAGGGACTAAGCAGTTCTCACAGATTTACCTCTTTTAATATCTTTGCAGTAGTGACTCTTCCTGCATGCCATTTTCAAGATGAAGGGCATTCTTCTAAAAGAGAAGATCATTTTAGCTAGGATAAGGCACTTTGAACAGGTATGAATTTGCAGCAGTTGCATAATTATATCACAGCAGTCAGGATGAACATTAGTACAGAAATACTGCTAATCTGAAGCTCTGAGTTCCCATAATCAACCAACCCATTCAAGTCCCTTCTGTGCTTCACTCTCACACTTAGGACAACAACCTAGTGAGGGGGTTTGGTGAGGAAGGGTGTATAAAAACAGGCTGAAGAGCTTTGCCAAATGCATACCCCCTTCCATATCTCAGGAAGCCCAGACACCAACCACTTCCCAGGAAGGCTGGAATCCACCTGGAGTTCACACAGACTGACACTGCTGCAACAGCAATTCCACCTCTCCAGCCCTCCTGGGATTGCTGCTCAGGGCCACTCCTTGCTGCTTGCAAGGCAGCATTTACAGCAGTGCTCTTTGGTGCTGTTTTCCACTGTAATTAATGGATTCATTAAAAGCACTGGGGTTTTTCTTTTCATGGTCCTGCTTTGATTCTGCAGAAGTTTTGCTCCAGTTTTCACCGCACTCTCTTGCTCCCTTTAGGACACATCAGCACTGCACCGTGGAGTTGTACAGGCCCTCACCTGCCAGAGGCAGGACTCCAGAGGTGGAGGGGGCACAGCAGAGATAGCTGAAGCTGTGCTTTAGCTAAGCCAGGTTTGTTGCAAGCCCCACCATGCTGCACTGAGCACAACCTTCCTTCTTTCAGACAACCTCCCCTCAGTGTTTCACTACACTGCTCTCACAGCGCTGGTGGTTCTACAACCCAGTGAGGGCCAAGAGAGGGTAACAGAAGCATAGAAGTTATTATGGTCCATCATTCCACTCTCATACATGAAAGACTTGAAAAATGCATTCCTTAATTACCTTTGCTTGCTGTAAATTTCCAGTGTTATTATTCCATGTAATTAAGTGATGCACCTGTGTGCTTTATCACAGTCAGAGTATTTCTTCCGCAAAAAGCAAACAAGAATCCCTCACTTTTCCCCAGCTCTACTTGCTCACTTAGGCACAACCCCATTATTTTAAGTGTTGTTATGACAGGACTTTGCAAGAACACACCTTGCAGTTAGTGCAAAAGTGCTTACAAAGGTGCTCTCTAACCTCTCCAAGAGCAAGCTGGGGTGCACAACACAGAGACAAGAGAAAACGATGGGAAAAGTGACACAGCCTTACAGAAACGTGTACAGCATAAGGCCAAACTGCAGAGCAAGAAAGCAATTTAGCACCTGGTGGTAATTCCAATGAAAACATATTTTTTAGCCTTTTAGAGTTAAAAAAAAAATCCAAACCACATTTGATGGGAGTTATTTCTCTTTCTTCCCTGAAAAAAAAGAGACCTGCAGTCCTTGGTAAAGGACTTCCCCTGGACATATCAAAGCTGACTCATGCCAGTCTACCACAATCTGGCACTTGGAGCACTTGCTTCCTTTCACAACTGGGCAGGCTGGTGCCTGCTGGCAGCCAGCAGAGCAGGATGCAGTTACCATGGCACTGGAACACGCAGCAACTTCACAACTGCCACAGCAGCAGCGCCGACCAAGGGACCCACGGAGGGGAAGCAGCAGGTGAATCTTTGAATAAGCACATGCAAAAGCAAAAACAGCAGTAGGGTGAGTGTTCTGCCTCATAAACATCCAATGCACAGGTCCCCTGTATGTTCTGGTTTATTGCTCTGGCTGCAAGGAAAGCAGAGGGACAGTAAAATGTGGTAGCACCAGGAGCATCTGTGCACACATGGATCCACACACGCTGCTCTCTCGCGATGACTTCACCCTCTAGCACTGCTGCAGATGTCTGGATCAGTTTGTCAGAGCGAAAAACCAGCCAGAATCTGGCTGAGAAAATACCACCATCGAGTCTTCTTGGAGTACTGCACAAAGTTGAATCACTTCAGTCATATATCACATGAAGGTACTTCAGTTAATGAAGCACAGCAGCTCATAACACAGTGTTTATCTGCTGCACTTACACCTGCTCCCCTCAAGTTTCAAACACTCCTGCCACCTCCTGTTTCAGTTCCTAACACAAATTAGTAGTGAAGCAGTGAGTATCTGATAAGCACAGAAATGGATGCAAAGCAGAAGAACTGGCAATACTAGAGGAATTTTAAAACAAGATGCAAGTGCACAACAGAAGCACAGGATACCACGTGTGAGCTGAGCAGGACACTTGGGGCTGGCAGCTCCATTTTGATGGAGGAACATCCTAGCAATGTTGCAAACCCAGACTGTGGCAGAAGCAGAGGAGGATACACTGGGATGCTTAGGGTACACTTTTGGGCTGCAGTGGAGTGACCCCTGGCCATAAAATGCAAAGTGCTAAGCTGCTATTGGAAGATACATCTCACCCCAAACAGGATTTATGTTTCCTACTTTGTCACTCTCGTTAGTATTTGCTGGGCAGCCAGAACAGCTCACCAGAAATCTGTGTTGAGATTAGTGTCACCTGGTAAACATTACATTGTTCTGCAGATGGGAGAACCTAACCAGCAAACCATAGAACTCCCAGTTCTCCACACTGCAGGAATGTGCTGCTTTTTTGTCCAGTTTCTGGTACTTCTCACAAATGTTTCCTTCTGTCTGCAGAGTCCAACGCCTCCAATGCAACAGAATAAAGAAAATCAGTGCTTATCTCTGGGAGCTCAGTTCATGCTGTCTAATGAATCAGGATGATGTTGAACAGCTGGACAACAGAAAATAAATCACAAAGTTCACGCTGCTAAATTCCTAGGTACTCCAGCTGTGCTATAAGATACAATTTCTCACACCTGAAAAACATTTTTGGGGGTTTGGATTCCCTTTTTAAGTTCTAAAATCAGCCATTCAGGTACTCAAGTGTTGCATAAACATGACACTGCAGTAGACAACACAATGTGTGAAAGTTATAAATGTGAGTAAGCACAGTAGTTATATTTTCTCATCTGACCAAATGTGACACAGTTTAAGTACATGCTCACTTGAGACAAACCCTATGAGAACTCATAAATTCCACCCACTGTTATCTCATAACTGATCACAGTGCCACCCAGCATATTTAAATATAGAATATACCCAGTCATTATGCAGAAGATAAAACTGTGAAAGAAAATCATAATAAGGGTGATTCTGATGAGACAAGGACAACAGGAAAGGGTTTCGAGTCTAAGACCTTATATAAAATGACTACAAAATATCTATTCTGAATTTCTGGTAAAAAAGTATTAAATGCAAAACGTTGGGAGGCAGGCAATTAATTTGTCCTCTCAAACCTTAATTGCCTCACTACATCAAGTGAATAATTTCCTTTGAAATTTCCCATGTACAGCTTTTCCTCTACTGGACAAACAGTCAGCACAGGTCCACTTTCTCTAGGAAAGGTCCAAACCTTTGAACTACCAACAGCTCTTTATCAACAAACACACACTCGACACTGCCCCTGGATACAGCCTAGTACCTCTGAACACAACATGTTTCATTTTACTGAAATGTACAAAACAAGGCCTCCAAGGGCCCAGTAACTCTGCAAAGATGGAGCACAAAGAGAGATACTACACCTGCAGTGAGAGCAAATCCAGTATTGTCAGCAGGGATAACTGCAGTGGTATCAGAGCTTAGACTGAAGTTGAATTTGGCCTTCACTGTAATGCAGAATTATAATGAGATAACAATGAGACTGAGGTGATTAACTATAAACAGAAATAAACCCTCCATGTCAACTGTTTGACTGCAAACACAGCAATGCCCTGCTCAGCAAGCTTAGGCTGTTCAATAAATTCAATAGTGAGTTGGGTAACTGACCCATCAGTCAGTTTGTCTTATTTGTCAAGGGTCTTATTTGTCAAGTCTTTATTTCTCTCCTTTGTATCACCCTTGCAACTCTAATCTTAAAGCACATTCAGAGTGGCATGAGCACAAGTTCTTCTCAAAACAGAAGTATTATTACTTGAGATATAACAAGACCTTGAAATTGAATTACAGACACTCTTATTGCATCTCTTCTCCAGTCAAATATTCTGCATTGTATTTTAGCATGAGAAGCAGTGCTTTACATCCACTCACCCACAATGATTTTCATTCCTGGGACCTAGTAAGTCCTTAACGCTGCAAATAAAATGTAATCCTTGACTCCCTTACAAGGATCAATCTGTTCTTTTCACTAGCATTAATTTTTCCATTTTAGTTCTTTATCTAAACAGCAAATCAGAGGATTTCACAACAACTGTGAGTCTATAAAAGCAGAATCAGGCCCATTACTGAGACACCCATCACTATCACATCTATACATTTAATTACTGAACCTTATTATCTCCTCTTTTAGAAACAAGTTTTGTGCAAGCATTCAAGCCTGAAGTCAGTGCTTGCAAGGAACTTAGCAAAACCATGACAGGAATAGGATGCCTTGGGAATAGATGACTGTCTCATCTGAAATGCATAATTAGCTTTTGGTTAAGTGTGCAATTAACATTAAAATTTACAATCAAATATGATGGTGTTCTAATTTTACCTCCTGTAAAAAAAAAAAAGAAAAAAAAAAGAACTCAATTGCCAATGTTACTGCCTTGAATCCCTTCCCTAAGAGGCAAGCTGCTCAAGATGATCCTGTCATCCAGACAATGCCTGATACAAAAAGCTTTTAAAAACACTGTGTATTTGCCTTCTGGACAGCTACACAGCAGGGGGGTTATTTTGGTTTACACTTTTCTGTTCTGCAGTGGTAACTGCTGCTCAATATAATTAGCAGTTGTTTTTTAAAGATCCAAAAACCCAGAGCAATGTTGCTTGGTACCTTCTCCCCAACTGTGCCTGAGAGCTGCAACACAAGCTTCAGACATCCACTAAAGCTAATCTCACACCCCAACAGGTTTCAGCAGTTAAGCCACAGAGACATTTTTGTTAATGAGAAGGAAAAACCTTCATCCTAGCAGTTTAATTCTGATAAACAGCTCCTTAAAAGAAAAATCATACTGCAGTCTAAATATGCTACCTCTGTCTGAACATCACAGCCTTTCTGCATTTTAACCTGAAGTTAAATTTAATCTCTGTTGCTTTTACAAGGGGAGTTGAAAGTAGTTTCAACTGTAACATTAGCTACCAAACCCTGTATTTAGTTATGTTTATTATTAATCACATCAGTGTTGAGAGTCCTTTGTGTAGGGTGCTGCACAAAAGCATAGTGGAAATACAACCAAATTCCTCACAGAAAGTATGGATTGGGTGGTGTGCAAGTGTTTGGGGCTGAACCCTGCCAATGATTTTCTATCAGTTAATTTATGTGACTGTGCAAAGAGTTCATGTAATGAACCCAGACTGGGCCAGCACAAAGGGCCAGGGGCTGCCCCTCTGCAGCTCCCCTCGATGGCACATTGCTCAGCAGTTCTGCTGCCATTTTCACCACCATTATTCTTCACCAGCAATAGACACACAAATGCACAGAAGGGACAAAAAGAAATCTCACCTTGCTCTTACCGAAAACTGAAATCACTTTTATTCATTCACCCTGCTTCCATCTGGATTTGGACAAAGTGGCCCTCTCTAGCTGCTAGGCAACCTGAACTCTGCATTAACTGTTTGCATTTGCTAAGAAAGTAATAATGTTACCTCTGAGATTTATTTATAATAAAAAACATACCTAGCTAAAAATATAATAGTTTTCCTCCAGTATACAGTAATTAGCAACTCTGGGAATACAAAACTTGGTCAAGAAATGAAGAGAGGTATTATAAATTGGTTCCTTACAACCCAATCATAAGGAAGATGCTTTATATTAAAGTATTATTACAGATGGCAGTGGCATAAAAAAAAATCTAATCCAAGAATTGCATTTATGTAGATATATAAATATCTATATAATATATGAATATATTTATGTAATAAATGTTTTTAATTAGATATTAAATTACTAAGCCTCATCCAACTACAAAATGAACGTTCCCAATAAAGTTAATTTATTCTATTAACACAACACCACCATCCCTAAACAAGACAGAAAATATTTGAAATTAAAACACAGTCCACTGATCTTGGAGCTCTTTAAAGAAAGGGAAAAAAAATCCAACAAAACATTATTTCATAAACCCCTCTCTGAAGCATTTTACTGTTCCCATATGCAGCAGCAGTGCTGTCATTCTACCTTAAAAACATCATGAATATCTCTGCTATGTCCCGTTCCTCTCAAGCTAAAGAGATATTCCTTTCAAGTCTTTTCAAAATCAATTCCCAGACTGCTTAGTCACAAGCACAACTGATCATTAAAATATCAATTTGGGTGATTGAGGTGTTAATGTCAACAAAGCAAGAGGCCCACTAATGACACCAAAATCAAACAGAGGAGCACTCTCTTCTGATCATTCCATGTGACAGCTTGTCAAACCCTGCTTCACAAAATACAGACTTCCTCAAACTCAGCACAAACACAAATGCAAGATCTCTGGCTTTAAAATGCTCATCAACTTCTGCTGGAGAAACAAAACCAGGAGTCGGGCCAGAGAGACATTTACTGACACAGCTGTCAGTTTTCATGTGCAGCTGCTCAGCCTTTGGTGCAGTGTGAATTTTTCTGAGCTTTAAGACAACACAAGGAACTCTTTGCCACTGGGTCCTGCACCCAAATTCTGTTCTTCTGTTCAACACAGGCAACAGGCAATATAAAGAAAGTCCCACTGATCACAGATCTCTCTTGATCACAGCACAGCAGTCATAACTTCCCTCTCACCTTGAGACTTGCAGAACACAGAATAAGGTTATTTGGCACAGCCCTTGAGCACCTTCAGTCTGTCACAGCTGCACTGACTTTAGAGCTCCACAAGCACCCCTGAACTGAAAAAACCCTGTGTCTGTGGAGAAGAGAACATCAGAGGTTCCTGGAAGTGCTTTTCTTTGGATTTTAGAAAAATATTTTAAGTGGTTAAGTCAAACACTTGTACCTTCTCCTTCACTTAGTTTCACATTAAACCTGATTCAGATAAGGCTTAATGCCAAGCTTAGGGGGAGCATAATTGAAAAAAAAGTCAACATAAGTGGAAAATTGTAAGTCAGAGCAAAGGGTTCAATTGAGCCACAGAGCCCCACACTCCCAGAAACTCAACAGCAGCTGTAAACAATTTTTAAAAGTAATTGGAAGATAGGTTGGTATGAAAACTCTTTCTTCCTATACATAGGAACCCATAGTTTTGGTATGCTAATGGACCCCACTATTGCTTCATGTAGCCTGGAGAACACATTGAAATGACAAATGTAATCTCAGGACAGGCAGGAGAAAAACAAGTTCAAATTCTGTGGTTTTGATAGGGGCACACAGTGTTTTTGTTAAGGTCCTTGAATCATGACTCATGTCAAGGATCCATGCAAAAAGAGTGAAGAACAGAACACAAGTTACTCTGGAAACTGTCCAACACTTAGGTGTACCTTTTATTAAAAATAAATGTTAAATCAACAGTGTTGTTGGTAACTCCAATATTACAGGTCCTATGGATAGCACCCTCTGAGGAATTCACCTGACATAGCTTTTCATAACAAGTTTAAGGTTATTAAAAGGCCTTTTTGCCCCAAAGCCCTCTAACAGATTTAATTAAGATTATTGCCTAATTCACTTTAACCACAGTATCTTTGAAAAAAACTCTAATATTTTACGGTGTTTTCTGTCTTGCTTTTACACAACTTCTTAGAAAATTCCACATTCCAAAATTCAAAAAGACCAACTAAATGGAAATCATCTTTAGTTGCTTATAGGGCCTGAAGTAAAAACATTTTTATTGCCAAAACCCTAAATTAAATAAATCAATTTCATATGAGGTGACCTACCTTAGTTTCAATGTCAGGATTTTACAACATGAAAAGTATCTTTTATTAAATAATTTGTTTTACATTGTACCCAGCAACACAGAAATAAAATTAATCATGTAGTTGTAGTACAAAAAAAAGCACCTCATTTTAGATTCTCACTATTCAAGACCACCACAATAAATAAAAAACCCAGATGTGATTACTGTAATTTGACATTTAAATGCAATTATTAAAGAATTACAAATCAGGTGTATGTAGATCAATTAGAAGATTAAGCTCTTAGATGGGGAAGAAATTGGGTAGAAATGGGCTGCTGAGCAGGTACATGAGTTGCAGGAAGATACAAGTATCTTATGTAGAGGCCATAAAATGATAGTATGAGTTGTGTGTAGAGTTCACTCAAATGTAGAGCAGCTGCTTAGACCATATCAGGACCCTCACCAGCTGAGTAAGACAGTAACACAAAGAGAATCCCCCAGTTTAGTGCAGGGACACAAAGCTCCAGCCACACAGAACTTATGAATAACTAAAATCTACACCAATCCAAAAATCCACTTCCAAACCAGCTATTCTTTTACCATCCCAGCTTTGCTGGGATTAATATAAAGCACCTTTGAAAATGCTGGCACTTACCCAAATCTGCAGCTTCACCCTCTTGTCATTCCTGTAAACTGTTTTCACCTTGAAGTCGATCCCCACTGTGCTCACAAAGGCTGGAGTGAAGGTGTCGTCGGCGTATCGGAAGAGGAAGGATGTTTTACCCACACTGCTGTTGCCAATGATCAGGAGCTTGAACATGTAATCAAAATTTTGGTCTGAAGTATCTTTCTGCCTGAATCTGGCATCTGTTACTGAAGCCATCTAAGAAAATGACAAACATGGAAAAAGAACATATTTAAGAGCAGTTCAGCATTTGTTTTCCTTAACTGTATACCATATGTTTAGGTTATCTCTCCACTTTCTAATGTCATAACCACTATATCTGCTGACTAAAGAGGAGCACATTTTGAAATCTTCTTTTAAATCCTGGCTTTAATCCCGTTTAGTGTTCACTCGTGCTGGTAAGACTTCCAAACCCAAGAAATACACCTGTTGCACTGCTTTGTGTTTAACAGAATAACAGATGGTTACTGCAGATTGTTCAAATACTCATGGGGAAGCAGCATTCTTTACTCCAGTGGCAGGGTGCCACTTCTGCTGCTCCAATAAACTGCAACCAAGAACTAAAATCTTTGACAGTGCATCCAACCATGCAATTCATCAAGCAGCCTCCAAGGTAAATAAACCTAAATAATTGCTTTTACTACTTCCGTGGAAAATCTGCATTTCTAGTGCATGCACCACCACCATTTTATCCTTACAAAAGTTCCCTCCTCAACATTTACAGAAGAAAAAAAAAAGGAAATGGGAAAAGATGAAGAAAGAGGAATTTCAGCTGGAAACTTTGAATCCATCCAACACCTATCTAGTCTTAAGGCTGCAATAAATGCTGTATAAAATGTGAGGGCTGGGTAGGGGTGCAGACAGCATTTGGAATGGATAAATTATCCCTTTTAGCTTCAGAAACAGAAAAACCAACAGCAGAATATGAATCATTAAGGGCCATGAGCAGCCCTGGCTGCTCTAATGTGTGCAGCTCAGACACTTGGTGGGAGGAGGTAAGACCGACTTTTCACCTCTGGTTGTACAGAACTACACAACCAAATTACTACAGAGGAGGAAAAATAAACTTTTACCTTTTAATAAATATATCACACTTTTAATCTCTCATGCTGTTTGAAACTACCACACATCAAATAAGCAAAAGTCTTGGCTCTTTATAACAAGTCACAGGGTTGGCAAATTGGAGCAATGACAGCACAGATCTAATTAGCAGCTGCTTATTCAAACCAGGGCCTGGGGAACTCTGTGTAGAGTCAGAAGGCACTGAGCAGTGACAGAAGTCTCTCCTTCACCCAGCATCCACAGAAGTCAATTTACTTCTCAACTCAAATTCACAGGCACCTTTGGGAACAAAACTCACTCCCATGTCTACTCTCAGCATGTGCCTAAATACCTTCCTTCTTAGCAAGTCTCACCTGCACAGGAAAAAAACCATTCACAGGAAAAAAACAGCAACACCACCACCCCACAAACCCAAACGAAACTAAAACAAACAGTTCAAAATTCACAACTATAAACCAAAATGCTATCCCAAGGCAGTTTAAATAGCGATGATAATTTCACTTAAATTTCCAAGGGGAAACGAACCAAAAGCAACCTGGTTTAAACTTCAGTACAATATGCACAATGGTTTATCTCAGATTAAACATATGCAACTTTCTCACACAGAAAAGGGCTGGTGCAGCAGACATTTCCTTCACAGACTGCATTCACAAGGGCAGTTTCTGAAGAAACTTATCAGTAGTTCAATA
Organism: Leptocoma aspasia; assembly: GCA_013399835.1. Taxonomy (NCBI): domain Eukaryota; kingdom Metazoa; phylum Chordata; class Aves; order Passeriformes; family Nectariniidae; genus Leptocoma; species Leptocoma aspasia. The sequence goes on along the minus strand of VXAX01002150.1, from coordinate 8,611 downwards.
GTGAACAGCTGCACTGAATGCATTAAAATCTTCCAAAAAGCATTTCTCTGTAGGATACAGCACAATTCTGATACACTCTCTTCTGAACTTCAGCTGCTCTTCAGTCAGACTACAGTCCTTTGCAAGCACTCCAGAAAACACAAGCATAAATTTTCTTCTCATTAGTGTATCAGAAAACAGCTCTTCTACCCATGTGTTGTGGTTCATAGCAGGAATGTCTAAAATGAAAAATTCAACATCTGACTAACTTCCATTCAGACACTCAGGCCAATGCACTTACTGCCTCCCTATCCTTAGAAATCTCAGCTGCAAAAATTATCAATCAGGTGATTAGTTGATTTGTACCATCACCACACTGGACAACAGAAAATTCTCTATTTGAGTAATTTATCTTCCCCATACACATTATAATCTCCACAAATGCCATTGACAACACTTGTGCACTTGCTAAAGAAGAAAAAAAATTTAAATCTCTACTTCTCCATTCCACTCACACAGGTTCGAAATAGTGAGAAACCCTCATCGCTTGAAGCCTGGTCTTTTAAAGATTCAGTCAGACCTTTAGCAAAGGTATTGCACTAATCATACAGGAATCAGTATCTTCTTTCTACCCCTGCCTTCCCAGAACTCACCCACACACTCCAAGCTGATCCTGTAACTGAAGCACTGCTGCCTCTATTAACCCTCCTAGATTGCTCTAATCAGAATTGTACCTGGCTACAAATGTGACTTTCAGATCTCAGCTGAAAAAGCAATTACAGAATGTGGCCAGCTTGAGCAGCTTTGTTAGAAGCACAACACAGAGAATAAGATCAAATGATACTTGTCCAGAACGTGGGGCTGTTGTCATAGAAGCACAACCCTCGCTGGCCTCTGTGCTGGCTGAAGATGCTGCAGGTCAGCGCCTTGAATCACCAGAGGCAGTCAGAGCACAAAAATTTTAAAGAAAACTCCATCCCCTTGCTTAAATTTCACTTTTCCCTTTCCCCTCTAATAAATAGAGTGAAACTGAAAGGACTTTCATACTAATTTCTGATTATCCCTCTGATGGCAGATCATGACTGAAGCTGTGCTCCACCAGCACTTGGACTGGAAGTGTTCACAGGGCTGCCCCTGAATTTGTACTTGAATCCCGAAACCAGGGAACAGCAGACCTTTCTCCTGGTCCTCCTCCTCTCCCTTTCTCTTCCCCACCTGTTGTCTCACTCCTGCTCCAAGCACTCCCTAGTCATGTCAGCCCTGAGGAACCTGCAGAGAGGTGGTTCAGAGAACAGAGAGATCCCAATTAAAAAATAAATCCTCCTACAGCTCCTCCTGTTTTGCAGGGCTGTTTGTAAAATTGGTTCAGTTCCTGATCCCGCACGGCTGAGGGAGCCAAGCAGAGGGGACAGAGCAGTTGGCAGTTGCTATGCTACTGAGAGAAAGGTCCACAAAATCTCATCTCCTGCAGGCCCTCTGCACCTGGAGGAGATTCTGCAGCACGAGGAAATGGAGACAACACGCTGAGGTCAGGCAGCTCCTGTCCAAATCACCTGAAGGCTCACACAGCCATTGCTCCCAGAGGATTGTCCTCCCTCCTTGGCCCAAGGCCATTTAGCTGGCAGTGTAACCCCTGCTCCCTGGGCACACAGCCACAGATGCTCTTTTAGGATGGCTCCAAACAGAGCAGCATCTCTGCTGTTTCACACAAACACACAGCCCAAGGAGAGCTCTGTTACAGGAGACCAGGTCAAATACAGCTGGCACACAGAGGGCAAAGGAGAGGCTTGTGATTGTTTCCATTTTGACTGTCTTGGACTAATCCTCAATAAAATACTTACACAGGAAAGATTTTGCTACAGGACATAAAACCCATTACACAGGAGAGGGAAAAGCTGCCAATCAGATTGTCCTTGAGAACACTTCAGCATGAGACCTTGCATCATTTAGTTCTTTGCCTGGGTAGCCCTCATTTTTGTAGCTAAGAGCATACTTATGTTGACAATCTTTTTTCCCTACGTGCATTAGCAATGGGAGCAAGGTCTCAAACACAGCCACTTCTAACCAGTTTTGTGGGAATAGGCAGTTTTGTAGTTCTGAGATACCTTATTATTTCCCTATTGAGGAAAAAGCCTGCAGTGTGAGCTCATCTTTTATTAGACAAAGAAACCACGTAAGAGCAGGATGCTCCAAATGCTCTAAAGCAATAAAATCTTAATCAGAGCTTATTAACCACCAAAGAATATATTCCTAGGTCAAGGTGGCTCTCCTGCCTTTAGTTTCTATTTTGGTCTAATGAATTTTAAAAGAAAAAAGCCTATTGCCCTAAGACACCTCCATGGGAAGCCAGCCTTTTTTGTTTTTAGTGCTCACTGAAATGCGTCACATAGATGGATCCACACAGCTGTGCTCCTCAATTTGTGACCAGCATCATGGTAAAGACTCAAACTGGTTTCTAGTGCAACACGAAACATCAAAGTGTTCCTGCTCTCAGGAATCACTGAAAGTGGTCACTGTAACCCCTGCTCTGCAACACTTTTTGCCTACAGCCAACTTCTCTAAAAGTTTAAAGTGTTGGCTAGAAATCAACTGATGAACCTCGCCATTCATTCATTGCCAGGAACAAAAGGCTAAGGTTGAGTTTTAGTGTTGCCAGCCCTTAGGGTTTTGGCTTCATGGAGGGCTGTTCTTCTTTATCCTCTCACAGACAAGAAACAAGAAATCCAATCGTTACCTTGGAAGGTTACATGTCTTTTTATTAGCAACCACATGGGTGTGTTCACAGACATGCTGTTTCTACATCCCATTCTCTCTCACTACAGTGTGAGAAAGAAGTCTGAATTTGGGAAAGAGCCTCCTTTTCTGTTGTCAGTCACCCCAGTTAAAACCTGGTCACACTGATGCAAACTTATACTTCAAACTATCCCCTAAGACACATTTGCAAATTCAACTTGTTATGAACCTGTGTATTCTCTATATTATAACTTCTGGGCAGTTCTAGCAATAAAAACATCTTTAATATGCTTCATTTTTAGAGCCAAAACTGTAATTTCCTATCTTTGTCTTGTGTTATTTAGGACCAGTAACAATTTAAATGTGACGGTTTAACTGTTTCATCATCATCCACTAACACACATTTCTTAAATTAGGCAGATGAGAGGATGGGGTGAAACCACTCCTCTGTATTTTCTACAGTAACCCATAAGAGGTGCTACTGATGTGCAACATAACTTCTTCTCAAAAGCATTAACACTTTGTGTATTTTTTCCCCAAAAAGTCTTTGAAAGTGCATCTAAGTTAAAAATATTCTAGTTCACAAATTACATATCTATGTCAATTTTCTATTATAAAAACTCACTCCTTTATGTGCTCTGTCATTGGAAAATAAATACTGTTTTTCTTTTTCAGAAATTAAGTTCAATTCTGAACCAGATTTCTACCAAGCAATGGAATTTTTTTACAGCCAAAGTGTGCTGTCCTAAGGATAAAGCCCATAAAGGAAATAAGGCCGTGACCTTCGAGACTCTTATACAAATGCTGTTCTTCAACAGAGATTTATCAGAAGCAGAAAACAAGAGTATGAGCAATTAACATAACTGCTAATAAACATTGCAAGCAAGTGATAGTTACCAATTTAGATCTATAATCCATGAGAGAGATGAAGGCTTTGCTGTGAGTATATGAATCAAGAGAGTGGTCACACTGTTGAACCTGCGATGTAGAAGCAAAAGGATTACAATGATTATGATAAAGATGAATAATAAGAATATTAGGTAAGGGAATAATGGGTAGGCAGGTTAGGCTGGGAACACAGTGCTGTGTAAGGTCTGAGCTTCCTCCACTGAAGGTAAAGAGGAAAGTCCTGTAGTGTACAAAGAGAACAGAAACAATGCTTGGGTTAGTGACAGATATTAAGATAACAGCAAACATTCAAAGCCATCCGTTTAAAGTTTATTAAAAGGGAGATTATCTTTACTAATCTAAAATTAAAGTTTCAGATAAATCTCACAAGTGGATGGAAAACCTTGGATAGGAATCATTACACATTTCCTGAAGAAAGGCAGCAAAGCAAATGGAACCAAGAAGCAGCTGAAATCCCTCTGTACACATGGGTGTTTTGCACAAAGCCTGGATCAAAGTCTACCATGCTGCAAAGACAACTGCCATAGGACATGGAAACATCTGCAACTTACAGCACATCTACACAAAAATATCTGCCTTAAAGTAATAATTATTCCAGATTTAGAGCAGAAAAACAGAACATAGTTGTCTTTTTCATGGCTAATACAATGTAAAGGCCAAGTTTATGTCTGGTGCATTTCCTCTCCAGTAAGCCAGGGTACAGCACCATTTGTCATCCTGACTTATATTATCTTGCCTTGTGGAGAGTGCCAAAACACCTGGGCACACTCAGACCTTATGTAAATAACAGGCTGCAACCACCTACTCGGGGCCAGAATTTGGATCAAAGACAAATCCTTTCTCAGGATCCACACAATTGACAATCACCTCGCTTGGCAACACGACAGCAGCTTGGTCTTGCCCAAAGTATTGCACATTTTTTGGTATTGGTTACATTTCCTCCTGCTCTCACAGCCCTGCCCTCTGCAACAGCTGCTCCCTGTGACAGCCTCTGGCTCACTTTTCAGTACTGTCCAGAACTTGACTTTGGGGTGTCATCTAAATGCCACTCAATTGACAGATCTAGAACAAAAACAATTCAGCTCTCTACACAGAAAGTCTATGTTTATTACTATAAAAATGTGAGCTCTTCATCTTGAGCATTTTATCTTTAATAAAATTCATTTATTAATGAGTCCAGAAGTCTTTACGAGAAGATACTTGTAGTGGATTTGTTCTGGAATTTACAAGCTACCAAAAAGTTCAATATATGCATGACAACTAAAGGATGAAAATCTCTAAGCAATGCCAGTGGTTATTTATTTTTGTTACCCATTTAGATTTGGGAACACAGGCTTTAAAAACAGCTTTTAAAGGGTTTAAAAACAACTTTTAAAGGGTTTTTAAGAACTTGCTGGGTGTGGAACATGAGTCAAGAACCAGCAGGTATCATTTTTTTGCATCTAACTTTACAACTACAATTTGGTTCGACTGTTGTTAGAAAGATTTCCTCAAGTCAAACATCAAGCCATGCCTCTTCCATTTCCTGCACGACATTCAACATCCTCAAAGTCCATTTTAGAGCCACAATATAATTCTCAGGAAGGTGGAATTAGTCCCTCTAATATTACAAAAAAAAAATTAAAGAAATAGAAGTTTCCACTCTCATACTCTCTTCTATGAGTGTTAAGTGTTTGCCACTCTCTTCCTATCACATGGCTCCATGCCTGCTGGCAAGCACACTACTCCAGAAAATACAGAGAAAAATATGTAACAGTAAAAAAATCTCCTCTGGTAAAGGGGACCCACTAACTAAACCCAGCTCAGCTCTCTCCCAAAGGATGCAAGGAAGAGGGGATTTTTATCTTACCTATGCACGAAAGAGGGGATGCAGAGATTTCCGCAACTCCCTGAATATTCTGTTGAATTTAGGAATCCCAGAGCCAGCCAATTTCTAGGTCTACAGAACTGCAAGCTGAGGCTGACCCGAACCCAGCCCTGTCCCAGAGAACAATGCACACTGACGAGGTTGATGGCTGTTACAAAACTCACCATCTTCAAAGCCCTTCCTTCCTGTCACAAACACTGCAGCGATGGCCGGGACAACAGAAACCCGGAATTCAGTCCCCTTCTCATCAGACCTCCAGCCTTGCAGTTCTGCCTTTCCTTCTCAGGAAGGAACTGGCAATAATGAAGCACTTCCGAGCACCTCACTGCTGAATACACTGAAGAAGCAGTGACATAAAAGCACCCAGAGCAACACACAAGATGAATCTGTAGCAGCTCTGCTACAAGACACGTGTGAGTCCCTGCTGATCCTTCCCCAGCTGGAAGGCAGGGCACAGCTACGTTCTGCCCTGGGATACGGCCCTCCATGGAGAAAGCCATGACTGTGCCCTCCCACGGTGGTGGAAGATTGGGAAGTTCAGGCATATGATGGCACTCACCCTATCTGGAGCCAGAGTGAGGCATATGCAGATGCAGGTAGACACCCCTCCACCAGTGAGCAGGAGACAGTTACAGACTTTTCTGCACCACTGGGTCTGAAACCTTTCACTTATAGGTAAAAACAAGCTGCTGTCCTCACCAAATCAAGTGACCAGAGACTGGAATTGTCTTGTAGAAGCCACCTGCAAACCAGAATCACACAGAAATAGGGCCAGCTCAGGATGGCTCTGCAGTGCAGAAGTCTAATTTGCTGCCTTTTATCCTCCTCTTCCAAGCAGAAAATCTGTGATGAATAAGTTAATTAATTTCTCTATGCTATGATGTTCTCCCATGCTGCAAGTAAGCCACCTGCTAACTGGGATTACAACAAGCACCCTCACACTTCCCATTTTTTAATGAGCTAATACTTCCAAACATAAATCTTATTGCTCATTTCAAATACCAAACACTACTGCACTAAGCTAAGCACACATTTCCAGGAGCTCACTAAATATGCAGAATCTGAAGCACAAAATACATTTTTACAGCAAAAAGCATACCTGAAATGACCAGTTCAGGACATTTCTCATCGTTAGCCATTGAGAATTGCCTCAAAAAACCCTACTTCTTCAGCCCAACCAGTAACAAAACATAGATATGTACCTGCTGGGGAGGGCAAAGTGAATGTGAGAGCCCTTCCCTGGCACTACAACCAGCCAGCATGATGCAAGATCCTGAACTGTGATGCTGTGACCTTCATGTTTTAATCTGGAGCCGCATGAAAACATATGAAAATGAAGGTAGGAAAAACCACCCCGAACTACACAGCTAAAATAACTACTACACGACAAACCATCATGTTAACAAATATTAAATGCATTGCTTTGCTACATACAAGAACTACTGCTATTAAAACCTAAAGCTGATAAATCTTCTCACTTTGTCACCTGAAAATATATTGGGTCTGCAAAAAGGGCATCACAATTTTTCAAAATTGCAAAGGCAGTTTGATTTTAATTCGGTTCACTTGTCTCTCTTCTGACTTACACTATAAATTGTTCTGATAAAACTGTCCTGAAGGCAGTGAAGTCCCAGTAAATGCATATACAACCACCTCCAGGATAGCAAGTACAAATAACAGGAAATAAAAGCCTTTTAGTTACACACTTCCATACAGCAGTGTATGGATGCAATTTTGTACCCTCTATAACCCAATACCAGTGCTCCCATGATCTGAGCACAGTTACAAACAGATCAAAATTATAGTTCCAGTGACATTTTTACCTTTGTAGGGGGAAAAAAGAAACGTTCACAAGAGAATGTTATTTGGACCCAGAGCTAATCCAGGCAACTCTGAAGCCCTGCAAACTATTATTTGCACAACTGAGAGTGCAGCACTGGGTGAGGAATAAGTGATGAGAAACAAAGCAGGAGAAGTCAAAACCAGATTTGCCATCCAAGTATTTCACAGAAACATGTTCTGAGACTATGGTCTTATACTGTCTCAGGACATGGGAAAATCTACGTTAAAATTATTCCACTCCGTTTTGTTGTTTTTTTTTTTTTTTTTTCTTTTTTGACAAGTTACACTTAATTTAGGGCAGATCAAGCTGATGCACTGCACAAGCCCACAACACGTTGTTCCTCATAAGAAGGAGAGGACAGCATGGAGACAGAACCTGGGGAGGCAAAAAATGTGGCGCCACTCGTGCCGGTGTTGGCGACACCGCTGCGGTCCCACCGGCTGAGGTCAACGACACCGCCGGGCTGCTGGCAAGAGCGCGGAGAAAACAGCGGGGAAAACCAACGCGTCGTCCCAGAATGCATGGCAAAAAAATACCACATGCGTTCTGCACAGCATAAACCGGACAAACTGGAGAGTTTATACTTTTTATGAACTAAATTAGAAGATGGATCCGCTCGGCTTGGTGCGGTGGGCTCGCTGCGCGGGGCTATAAGGGCGGTGTGGGTACGGGCAGGTCCGCTCCTCCGGCTCGGGCGGGCTGTGCAGGCAGCAGCGGGTCCCTGCTCTGCCCGAGCAGCCACGACGACAGCGGGTGCCGCGTTTCCCGGCAGTGCTCCACCGCCGAGCAGTTGGGTTATTGTCACCTGTTCGCCCTCCCCGAGCCGGGCACTGCCCGGGGTGACGGGAACGGGCGGGTTACGCACCAGCTGGAGAGCAGCCGGGAAGGCCCCGCTCTCCGGCCTCCCCTCCTCCCGCGAGGCTGAGGGTATTTTAGAGATAAGGCAATATTACATCGCCTCTCATTGCTGGGAAATGTTTATTTTAGAGATGGAACTGCTGTTGCCCTCTCCGCCCCGCCGCTCCCGAGGGCTGCCCGTTACACCACACCTCGGGGCACGGAGCACCCACCCGGCGCTCACCCGCCGGGCACCTCCTGCTTCCTGCCCCGGCTCCCGTCCCGCGGAGCCCGGCGACAGCCCCGACGCTCGGTGCGAGGAGGGCAGGAGGAGTTTGTGGGTGCCGGTGGGGACATGAGGCGCGGAACACCGCCAGCCTCCTCCCCGCCACCTTCGAGGGGAAGCAGCCCCGACGGCGCGCGAGGCGCCCCCTCAGAGGGGC
>VXAX01002148.1:235888-257142 GCA_013399835.1 Leptocoma aspasia | reverse complement strand
CTCTCTAAATTTATGGATTCCCATACTTGGTAGGAGGGAAGTGTGGTGGAACAAGCAAGTCAGGGTGGTACTGTGGTATCCCTGGGCTCACTGTGTATGGAATGGGTGTTTTGGGACAGCATTGAATTTAGCCAACTCCCGGACACCCATCTGCTCCACTCACTCCCCTCCTGCAGGATGGGGAAAATGGAAGAATGGAATTGTGGATGGAGATAAAGGAGTTTAACAGGTCAAGCAAAAGTTGCTTGCACAAAAAGTAAAATCAGGAGTTCAGTCACCACGTCCTGTCAGCAGGCAGGAGATTGTCCATTTCCGGGGTCTCCGTGTGCACAGTATTCACTTGGAAGACAAATACTGTGACCAGAAATGTCCTTTCATCCTCCTGCTTTCATGAAGCTTTTATTTGCTGAGCATGGCTTCCTGTGGCATGGAATATCCCTTTGATCAGTCTGGGAAGACTGTCCAGACTGTGTCTGTTCCCAGTTTCTTGTCCATCTGCAAAATTCCTGTCCATTCCAAACTTGCTAGGGAGCACAGTGAGAGAAAGAGAAAACCTGGATGTTGTGGGAGCTCTCATCAAAACACAGGTGTGTGATCAGCAGTCTCCTCAAAATCCCAAATATGGCATGACGTGGGGCTACTGTGAAGGACATTGACTCCATCCCACCTGAAAGGTTGAAATGGGACTTGGGAAGGAGATGGAGGCAGCCTTGTGTTGTGTGTCTGGTGTTGCAGTCACCTGGTAGATACTCTTCCAACAGTCTTTGTTCACTTACTGTCCTCTTAACAAATGTCTTTCCTCTATTTTCCAATGATCTCCAGGAAAATTAATGAAGCCGAGTTCTCTTATCCTCGCATTTCACTTGAGGATTCCAGCATTGGCATTCTACAATGCACCATCTTCTTTCTCCCAGAACCTCTTTTACCCTAACAAAGTAGTCCATTTGCATGAGTTTTTCGTAGAGATGATAAAATACTCAAAGTTGGGAGAAGAATCCTCAGTTCAGAATTTTGAAGAAATGTGACCAGGATTTGATGGAATAAGGTGAACGGGCTATGTCCAATATAGTGATGGAAAACACCTGGTGCAGTTCAGAAACCAAGTATGGAAGAGAGAGATCTTCCTTGGAATAACATCAGTGCAAGGTTGCAGGGATGCAACTGAGAGCCAAGAGAAGCCTCTTTATGTGCCGGGAGGGGGAAGTTGTGCCAAGAGGAGCAAAGGTGGTTCTGACAGCCAAGGACCTTGAGGCTGGTGGAGCTGCTCCTCATCCAGACTCACCATCTGCAGCATGGTTTTTGCTGCCCTGTTCATCCTTGAACTCCTGCGATTTATGAAGAGTCTGTGACAAGAACTAGAGCTCTGGAAATGCTGGCTGTCACCCCAGGAGTGAAGGTGACTGGTGGCCATCCCTGAGTGCAGCCCAGGCTGGCAGGAAGGTGTTAAACACTGGGATTGCTGTGCTAAGTACATACAAAATCCGTGGATTGGATGCTCTGAGGCTGAACTTCCATGGATTTGCAGCTGAGCAGGAATTCCAGCACATGGTGCTGGGTTGGTAGGGGAGCAGTGAGTGAGTTTTGGGGGGTTTAACTGTAAACTGAGGAATGTACTGGTTTGGGCAGTAAAATCAGAATCTTTGAGGTTGGAAAAGCCCTCTGAGATCATGGAGTCCAACTGTTCCCCAGCACTGCCAAGGCCACCATTAATCATGTCTCCCAAGTACCACATCCACATGATTTTTAAAATCCCTCCAGGACTGGTGACTCCACCACTGTCATGGGCAGCTGTGCCAGGGCTAGGCAACCCTTTTGTGGAAGAAATTTTTCCTATTGTCCAACCTAAACTTCAGTCTGCTCTGGCTGGCTCATCACAGTGACATTAAGTTACAGAGAAATTCCTGCCCTCTGGGGCAGGAATTGCTTCTGGGAGCAGCAGGTTGGATGTCTGTTGTCAGGATCAACCTCTCCGTGTTTAATAGGGATCCATGGAGAAAGCAGTGAAGTGGTGGTGAGGAAAGCCCTGTGAGCAGACAGATGCCTTCCGGAGCCTCCTTGAGAGCTACATGAATGCATCAATTGGGTTTTTTTTCTTCTCTCCCATCGTATCAGGCAAAGAGCTCTCTCCCTCCTACCCCACAGGGATCCCATCACTGTTGGCACCATCTCTTGCTTAAACCATTTGTCTAATGAGCCTTGAGGGAGGCAAAGGATTCTCTCAGCTGAAACATCACATTTTCTACATTGGAGCAGTTAATCAGGAACTGGGGTTTACCTATTCCCTGCTTAGGAAGTGTGTGGCCAAGTGTGCAGCTCTCCAGGGTGGCTGGGATCCCTAAGGATTCATCAGCAGGTAAAACACAATACTTGAGAAACCTTCCCAGCCATGGAGCCCAGGGTTCTCTGAGACTCCATGTGAATCACATCCACCTGTCCTCTCACCCCACTGCCCAGTAGTATGGCATCTTTTGGCCCCAAATGCTGTTTCCACCCTGTGGATTGTCTGAACTCTGGCTGAACCAGGCTGGAGATGCAGTAACAGGGATGGAGACATTCCATTTAAATCTGGAAGAAAGAAGCTACTCAGGGAACTGCTGGGTTTCCAGGAGGCCTCCAGCTTAGATTCATTTCTCTCCTGGTGCTTTGCCTGCTCCTCCAGGAAGGGAAGATGCCAACGTAAGGGATTCTGGTGTAGGAGGAAATGTGCTGGAGCTCATGTACAAGCCTTGAGCAGTAACTTGGGAAGGGAGCTGAGCTATTCCTGCCAAGCAGGGCTCAGAGGCAGCTGTGGAGGTACTTAGTAGGTGTGTGTGCAATCAAATATCCCCTTAATCTGCTGTACTTTGGTTGAATTTGAGATACTTGTTTTTAGGGCTTCTGGCTTGGTCTGGGCATGAGTGTGGGAGGTTGTCCCTATGGATTGACCCTGGAACCAACTGGTGTGTCTGGCACTTAAGAGGCTCGTGGAGCCTGGCCTCTGGAGCACAGAGATACTCCACAGGGTTGGGATAAGGGCTGTCAGCACTCTGGGAGCTGCTGGAAGCAGCTGGAGGAAGGAGCAGCTGGCTTACATTGGCGGCTCTCAGGGAGCACCAGGGATGTCGAGGACACGAGAACAGGGGTCACACTCTGGGGTGTTTAAGGGACAGCTCTTGGCTCGGGAGGGAACAGGACACGGACTGCCTTGGCCAACCCTTCCACTTGTGCAACAGGACGCCTGGCATGTGAATTCCTGGGTCAGCCTGCCCATCAGCTCCAACAACTGCCAGGGAGAGGGAGGGAAGGAAGGCCAGGTTGGACAGGGCCTGGAACAAGCTGGTCTAGTGGAAGGTGTCCTTGTGCGTGGCAGCGGGTGGAATGGGATGGGCTTTAAGGTCCCTTCTGAGCCAAACCCTTCTGGGATTCCATGGCTGTGTGGTTCCTGCTGCTCCCTGTCACTCCTCTCCAGAGACAGCACAGGGCTACCCTTCCAGCAGGAGGGAGCTGCTCCGCTGCCTCTTGACATCCAGAGCAGGCTGTGGTGTGAATAGGTTTTTCCCTATGGGCTGCTCAAAGGATGAGGAGCTTTGGGGTCCATCCCATTTGGCCCAAAGTGCAGGGCATGGATCAGCCCCCTGCACCCAAGGGGAGCAGAGGTGAGGCTGGAGGCTCCACAAACCAAAAGGACTTGGCCTGAGGAGCACTGGAGAGAGGAGGGTGTGGGATGTCAAACTGGGTGTGGAGGAAGAGACGAGGAGACAATTCATTAATAACCTTCATTTAATCCTTCATGACACTGGAAAATGTAGAAATGTCACAGACTCATTCACATTTGCATTGCTGTGGATTAACAGCAAAGCCCTTGATGTCAAAGTACAAGACAATCACTTCATACATTTTATATATAAAATAAATGTTTAGAAATAACAGCTGTTATTGCTATTAAATTCCTGAGTTCTCTCCATCCATCAGATGCTCCCTGCTATGAGCAGCGCCTGCTCCTCTGCCCTGAAGCTCCCTGGGCTCTCGTGCAGGGTCTGGCCCTGCATGCTGACCATGGCTCGCAGGGAGATTTTCTGTGGAGGGAAAGCAAAGGGAGTCCCCATGAGTGGCTCCCTCACTGCCTTGGCACTGGGAAATTCAGTGGCCAGAGGCAACACCTAAGATTTTTGTAAACACCAACAGATCAGCTCAGAACCATGTGTTTGGCTCCTAGCTGTGCTCTGGACTGGCTCCATCATTTGCCTTGTCCTGGAGGAAAAGGCTCTTGTGCCTGTGAGAGGTCTGGAAGTAAAGTCAGTCAGGGCCAGTCAAGGCCAGTTAAAACCAGCCTGATGCTGGAGCTGTGGTAACACAGCAGGGACAGACTCTATGGGGGTCACCTAGAGCTACTCATGGGTCTCCAGTCTTGGTGACTGATCCATGCAAGGTTAATGGCTGGACTCCATCACCTTAAAGGTCTTCTCCAACCAGAATGATTCCATGATCTCATAAAATCTAAGGCTGCCCTGCTGCACCACACTGGGCTATTCAGAAACAGAGAACGTTAACTTCATTTTACCTGGAAGTCACGGATGTAGGTGAGGAAGAAGCTGAGGAAGGAGAATGCCAGTGACCACTCGGAGACGGTGCTGATGATGTGGGGGATGTAGCCCTTATGTTACAGAGGGGAAAAAATCTATGTGAAAACTGCTCTGGAACCTGCAGTGGCACAAGGATGGCTTGACTCCCATGTGAGATCCTGCATCCACTATTCCCACTGGAGACCACAATCCCTTATTGTATCTGGAATCTCCAAGAATGAAGTGCTGAAGAATGAGAATGACCAGGAAAACACCTGCTCCAACTGGGATGATGCCCTCTAGGAATTTAATACCCACCTGCAAAACCTGAAGGCTCAATCCAGAGCTCAACTAACAAAGAGCAGGGAGGTTCAAGGCCCTCCTCAAGATGCAGGAGGGATTAATTTAGAGTTACACTTGAAGATCCAACAGTTTTGTGAGATGAGAACTTCAGCAAGTGCTGGCACAGGTTGCCCATAGCAGCTGTGGCTGTCCTATCCCTGGAAGTCCAAGGCCAGATTGGACAGGGCTTGGAGCAACCTGGGATAGTGGAATGGCAGGGGGTGGGTGTTGGGGGTTTTTTTGCCTGTGCCCTGGATTCCAACAGGTGGGACTGGATGGGCTTTAAGGTCCCTCCCAACCCACCCCAGTCTGGGATCCCATGATTCCAAGGAGCTGCTGGCTGATTCGGTTGGCACAGCTCTCTCCTCTCCCACCCAGTCTGTGTCATGAGCTGCAGGAAGTTCCCAGCTGTCCCTCCAAATCCAGCTAAATTTGGTCTCCACTTCCCCCCCGCCCTCCCCACCCCCTCAATCACTTACTCTTTCCTGGGGGTCCCAGTGCAGCTTCTGCACCAGGTTCTGTCCATACAAGCCACTGTACAACACAACCGAGGACACAAACACTGAGGGAAGAGGTTAAGGAAGATTCAAGGCCAAGAATGAGGAACATGGAACTTGCAGACTGTGTCGAGCTGAGGCTGTGAGGTCTCAGCCTGAGGAGCAGCAATGGTGCTATGGACTGTTCACATTGTGTCCTTCAACCCGTAGCTTGTCCCAACCCACTGGTTGCTGTCACATGAAAAGGTTAATTTGAGCCTAAACGCATTATTTATGTTCTCTCTGTGCTGGCTCTTCATTATTCCTCTGATCAAACACAGCGCTCTCATGGAAGTGTTTAAGTTATGATCAGATGTGCGCACTTACTGAGCATTTAAATGTAATTTTACTGGTATTTCCCACCCTAATAAGAGTCTAGATTTTTTTCTCTGATGGCTTTTCAGTGTCTCAACCACCTTGCATTCTTGGTGTGGGCCACAGGCTGGAATTCTGTATCACCTGCAGCAAAGAGGATTTTTGGCTTTTGTTTGCCTCTTAGTCAAGGTTTGAGAAGTGCTTTGGATTTCAGCCCATATGACAATGATCCCCCATTTAATCCAAGACCTGAACCCTTCTGGAGTGTTTGATGGCACTTTTTCAAGATCTTACAGAGGGAAGGTACCCAAAAAAGTGCTCCTGCAACACAACAAACACAACTCAGATCATTAATTTATCGATAACCTGATTTTCATAGGATTAAGATATTAACTTCTTCAGTGGTTAATGAGATTAAACATCAAGAGCCTCCTGATGTGAAAGATTAATTTTGGTGGTGAACAAGGCTGGACTTCCCGGCACAAACATGGCCTTAAGAACCCAGACTTCCAAAGCTTATTAAAAAATGGACCTGAGTAGTTTAGGAGCTCTGGTTACTGATTGGACCACAGACACCCAATTTTCTGCTTAATCGAACTGGACAGCTCTAGGAGCTGTTTGTTATCTGCCTGAATTCCTGCTGCAGTGGGAAGAATTTAATCATTGTGATGTAAAAATAACTGGTTCCCATTCCCTCCCCACGCCCCCCACCCCCCCATTACAGTGAGTCACCAACTGCCTTGCTCTGGGCTGGCAGTTCTGCTCTTACACTCCACCACAGGACCAGGAGTATTTTCATAGATTCAGAGAATTGTTTAGGTTGGAAAAGACCTCTGAGGTTGAGTCCAATTGTTCCCCAAGGCCGAGGCCACCACAAACCCATGTCCTCACGTGCCACATCCACATGCCTTTTAAATCTCTCCAGGGATGGTGACTCCATCACTGCCCTGGGCAGTTGTGCCAGTACCTGACCACCCTTTCCAGGAAGAAATTTCCCCTAATATCCAACCTGAACCTCCCTTGGCACAGCTTAAAGCCGTTTCCTCTTTTCCTGGCCCTTGTTCCCCGGCAGCAGAGCACAACCTCATCCCAGCTCCACCGTCCTGTCAGGGAGTTGTGCAGAGCCAGAAGGTCCCCCCTGAACCAGAACTTTTCTCCAGATTGAGCCCCCCAGCTGCTCCCTCAGCTGCTCCTGGTGCTCCAGCCCCTTCCCCAGGTCTGTTCCCATCCCTGAACATGCTCCAGCGCCTCAATGTCTCTCTTGTCAGGAGGGACCCAGAGCTGTCCCCAGGACTGGAGGTGCCCCAGCAGTGCCAGCACAGGGGATGGGCACTGCTGTGAGCGTGAGAGCTGACACAAAATACATTTCCTTCTGTCTTCCAGTACCTGTTACAACCATTTAACCCAAGGTCACAGACTTCTCCCTTTCCCTATCTTTCACTTGTTACATTATGAGCTGTCAATTTAGNGGCACAAACATGGCCTTAAGAACCCAGACTTCCAAAGCTTATTAAAAAATGGACCTGAGTAGTTTAGGAGCTCTGGTTACTGATTGGACCACAGACACCCAATTTTCTGCTTAATCGAACTGGACAGCTCTAGGAGCTGTTTGTTATCTGCCTGAATTCCTGCTGCAGTGGGAAGAATTTAATCATTGTGATGTAAAAATAACTGGTTCCCATTCCCTCCCCACGCCCCCCACCCCCCCATTACAGTGAGTCACCAACTGCCTTGCTCTGGGCTGGCAGTTCTGCTCTTACACTCCACCACAGGACCAGGAGTATTTTCATAGATTCAGAGAATTGTTTAGGTTGGAAAAGACCTCTGAGGTTGAGTCCAATTGTTCCCCAAGGCCGAGGCCACCACAAACCCATGTCCTCACGTGCCACATCCACATGCCTTTTAAATCTCTCCAGGGATGGTGACTCCATCACTGCCCTGGGCAGTTGTGCCAGTACCTGACCACCCTTTCCAGGAAGAAATTTCCCCTAATATCCAACCTGAACCTCCCTTGGCACAGCTTAAAGCCGTTTCCTCTTTTCCTGGCCCTTGTTCCCCGGCAGCAGAGCACAACCTCATCCCAGCTCCACCGTCCTGTCAGGGAGTTGTGCAGAGCCAGAAGGTCCCCCCTGAACCAGAACTTTTCTCCAGGCTGAGCCCCCCAGCTGCTCCCTCAGCTGCTCCTGGTGCTCCAGCCCCTTCCCCAGGTCTGTTCCCATCCCTGAACATGCTCCAGCGCCTCAATGTCTCTCTTGTCAGGAGGGACCCAGAGCTGTCCCCAGGACTGGAGGTGCCCCAGCAGTGCCAGCACAGGGGATGGGCACTGCTGTGAGCGTGAGAGCTGACACAAAATACATTTCCTTCTGTCTTCCAGTACCTGTTACAACCATTTAACCCAAGGTCACAGACTTCTCCCTTTCCCTATCTTTCACTTGTTACATTATGAGCTGTTAATTTAGAACAGTAATTTCCCTTTTCTTCCCCTTTCATTGTTATATATGTACACATCATTTCTACAACTTCCCTATAATTTTGCTTAGACTACATTGGCACAAAAACCTCTACAAATTTGAGGTTTGTGGGCTTTTGGCTTGTCTAAGAAGAACGTCACTTGCAGCAGATCAGATTGTTCATAGAGCGTATTTTAGTTTCACCCCAGTTTGGTTCGTCCCTATTCAAAGCTGAAAATCTTACTTGCTAATCCCAAAAATTTCTGTTAAATACAACAATTCTCCAAGTTTCTCAGATTATTTCCTTGCTGTCTGCCAAGACCCCTCAGCAGGTGAGGATTCTTCATGATGGATAACAAGCCTGTGCCCCATTGTCCCTGCTCCTCTGACTCCTACAGATTCGATAATCCTGCAGCAGCAGGGATGGGAGCCCAGTGAGATGCTCCAACCTTGGGAAATGGGACATATGGTTTAGTGTTGGCATTGGCTGCCAGCCTGGAAATAAGTGGGATTGGTGGGGATTAAATCAGTGGCCTGGATACAGGTGCAGTGCAGATGGGACAGTGTTTAAGCAATGAGTTTTGTAACTTGTCTCTGGAATTCAGGAAGTTTGGTGTTGTCCTGTTTGACACAAAAACTGAGTATAATTTTTAAATCCAATGTCCAAGTCCATTGTGGTGAGCAGGGGAACTGTTCTGGTGCAGTTTCCTGACTATTTCAATGATTTGGGCGACGAAAAAGGCCTCTATTTCTGAGTGAGTTTGCCCACATATGTTATATAAATATATGGATAAATGGGAATGGTTCCCACTGTGAGAGGCAGGACTAGAAGGTCCCCTCAACCATTCTATGTTTCTCTCCTTCCCTAAACCCCACAGCTGCTTCCAAACTGCTTGGAATTCAGAGCTAAAGGGGGTGATGGACTCTGACACCAAGGGAAGGTGGTAGGGAATGCCAGTCAGAAATATCTTGTCTTTTGAACTGCAGGATGGGCAGGGAGGAGATCAGAGGTCAAAGCCGCCCCCTGATCTTCAAGTCACCCTTGAAATGTGCTCCAGACTTGTCTCTCTGGCAAGTGCCAGCACATCATCCCTGTTCCAGAGCCAGCTGGCACAGCCAGCCCTGCTCCACATGGTTAGAGTTATTTCCTCTTGTGCTACATTCTGGGTTTCTTTTTCAGTTGTATCCAACTCTAACACTCTGCACCATTCCTGTCCTCAGGAACACACTTTTATTTCTTACCTGTTTTTTCCCCCCATTGAAACCACCCATCCCATATTTACAAAGGGAAGCATACTTCCCTTTGGCCCCATATTTCTTAATTTAGTCAGGCCTCTTGGGGATAAACTCTTAGTTTTTCCTATTTTTAGTCTCTGGTGTGCAGTAGGAAAGGGGAGGAGAAAGGGTATTAATTGTCCCTCTTACCTTTTTTTTTAATATCCGGGGGGATATTAAAAGTATTAAAGGGATTAACTATTTTCCCTGAAATTCCCAGGCTGGAATACAGAACAGGGCACACTACAGGCTGTACAATCAAGGATGACAGGCCTCTTGTGGCACATGGTGGTGGTTCAGTTCAAGTAGGTGTAAATGCTGTGGAGGCTGCTGGTTTTTGGTGGCACTGCCCAGGCAAAGGATACTGGTCAGGATGCTGGAACAGCTCCACAGGAACACGGCCAGGCGGGCCCAGAAGATGTCTTTGCTGTGAAGTTCTGGCTGCATCAGGTAGGACAGGATGGTCTGAACCAGCATGTAAATGGACCCCACACCGAAGGTCAGGCAGGCTCCCAGCACGTGAATGTAGTACAGGATGCATTTCTAGGGAAAGTAAGTGCTGCCTGTGAAAACCTGGTTTCATTTTCTTCTGTAAACTTCTGGCATCCACCCCTCAGTGACCTTCTCCCATTCTAAGCTAAGCAGCTCTGGATTGTGCCAGTCCTCAGGAGACTTTTTTTGGAAGCCCCATTGGGAGATGTCTGGAAGCCAGAGCCTGCCAGCCTCTGGAATTTCTGCTTTTGTTACATTCTTGTGGTGAAGTTACAGGTCATAGCTGTACCTTCAGTACAGGAATTTGTGAGAGCTCCTCTCATAAATGGACAATATCACAGGAATTGGGTGAGAGAATCCCTGCAGATGGGCAGGGAATGGGAGTGACAACATTTCTACCCTAGGAGCCTGTGCATCTATGAAAGATTATGTAATACAGGTCAGACACAACACAATTCTAGTACCCAATTTTGGATTAAAAATAATGAGGCTTTGCACTTCTCTGAATGAACTCTGGTTTGAATAAAGATTGTTTGTCAAATTAGTATCTTGGAATACTCTGAGTGAACAAGGTTCAATCAAGCATCAATACTTAAAAACACCACCAGAAGAACCAAGTGTCAAATAGCAAGAACAACTAAAACCAGAAGATATTCCAAAAAACCCAACCCAACTAAAAATTTATTATTAAAATATATGTACGTGAAAACCCACATGTGTTCAGCCCCTTCCTCTCATCCAGAGGAATGGATGAGAGGAAGGGGCTGAACACATGTTCAGCACCTTCCTCTCATCACCCCAGCTTAGCACATGAGGCAGAGACAGGGAACAAAAAGTGTCACCAGACCTGTTGCACAAGGCAAGGCCTGGCAGCCTCCTGCACCCCAATCGTGCAGATGTTTTCTGCCCTAAAACATGAGGTTCTCTGTGTATCTTACTGAGTAACTCCTAAGATCAAGCTTTTCCTTGTGCACTTGCTGTGCACAAATGAATTTTAAGTGCTGCATCCACAGTGAGAATCTCTATTTAAGAAATAAGCAAGTTGCAAAGGTGTGTGCTCTAAAATCATGTGCTGTGCAGGGAGGTGTCAGCAGAGAGAAATTCTCTATTTTCACACTTTGGGGTCTTCAATCACTAGTGGATTCCTGGGCAATATGCAGGTGCATAGCTTCCAACTTTCATTTTGCTCAAGATTAAATGATACACTGTTATCAAATTAACATGCAGCTCCTGGGTTTTGATTGTTGTGAAATACAAAGTAGAAAAACCCTTTCTTGAGTGCAGTGGAGGGAAATCATGGAGTTGAGCAGAGCCTGGAGGATTCTTCTTGGTGGGTGTGGAATGGGAGGCTGGGACCTCTGAGGGCTCTAGAAAATAGTAAATAGATTAAGGCCTCCAAAAGAAAAAATGCCTAGAATGAGAATGCTGAAGTTTCTAAGACAGGGACTGCTGAAGCACTTGAGGAGCTGTGCTAGGGAAAAGGTGGAGCTTCACATGAGCTTTTCCTGTTTGTTTTTCCCTGTCCCTAATCCAGCAGGAGCCCGAGGTGACACTGCAGTCTGGGGTGGCTACAGGCACCACAACAGAGCCCCAAAATCCATCAGGTAATTAATATGATAAGGCTGGCAATTATACAATCACCTGGCAAATAAAGCCAACAACGGGGACCTCCTCATGGTGTGATGGGTGAGAATATCAGATTTGGGGGTTTTTTTGGAGTGGAAAGTATTGAGGAGAAAAAAAAATAGAGACCTGGGATGGAGAAAATCAGAAGAATTAATGCTGCAGAATTTTCAAGAATTTGAGACGGTTTGAAGGAAAATCTACCTGAGAGGGCAGGTTTTCCAGAGCTGGGCATGTGGGGTTGGGTAGTTTTGTGTGCTTTACTTCCAGTTGTAACAAGTTTTTACTATTAGATACCTGATTCTCCTGAGCCACAGTTGTGGGCTTTCAATCTGGATCTCAGGCTTTCAACCCGCCTGGAAGGAAATCCAAGTCTGGCTTCTGCAATGCTTGGTGGTTATAAATGTTTTGAAATGTCATGAACAGCTGCTCAGAAGTCCCAAAGCAAATAAGGAATAACTAACAAATTAAAAGCCAAACCTTATATTTTTAAACCATTCTCTGTAGAGAATTTGACAAAAAAGCAGTTTGCCATGGAAAGTTGCTTTCCGTAAATCCACGCTTTATCAGGTATCTCAGAACAGACCCAGCTCTGGCAGGAGCAGAGCAGTGCAGGTAGAGCACAAACCTGGAAATTGGCAATAATGCAGAGTCCAAAGCAGCTCATCCATCCCAGCGTGAGGCCCAGCTTATTCAGCCTGAGGATCTTGGGTTTTTCTGGGCTCAGGGCAGACACTTGTTTGTACCGGATGTACATGGTGGCCATTCCTGCCAAAGACAGCCACAGGCAGTAAGATTCCTGCTGGGGAGCAGTGTCCTTGTTTACCTGGGAAGATGCTGAGTGACAGAGGCAACTTTTAAAATAGAATAATTTTTTTAGGGTACAGTGAAATAGGAAAGCTGAAAGGCTGGAAGTGAAAATTGAAATAATATAATGGCAAACAAGTCAAATTAATAGATTTTTCTGATCTAGTTCATTTAAAAGTCGTATTAGGTTGTTTTTCCCCCCTCCATTGTTGTAGCACAGGTAAGGTAAATTCAACTGCCTTTAATTTGCATTTTTATTGCTTTTACTTTTCTGTTAGTTTTTTTAATGCATTTTTTGTCCTTCTGGAATCCATAATTGCCATACTGGCAATTCGTGGATAACATCCAACATCCCTGACATACACTTTGAATTTCTTAAGAGAAGTGAGATGTATTGCTCAGTATTTAGAGTAAGAATTCTGGGCTGTTTAATGATCTGGAGAAGGAAGTGAACTTATTTAAAGCTGTTGCATTCCAGAACTGCCTGCAGCTCACCAAGGACAGCTTTCTGTACTCACCCAAGAAGGTTGAAACATTTAACATGATCCCAAATAAGCATCTTTCAGGTGGTATTGTCCCTGTATCACTGTAAAAGAGAAATGGAGTGATACATATCCTATAATATTTATATTAAAAATACTTCCAATACAACTTTACTCATTTCAGTCTACAAAGGACATGTAAAAAAAGTGCCTCCCAGATGATTTTCACTGAATTTTTCATTACTCAAACTATGCTGTGCTGGTTTTAGAGCTGTAGAAATCACCATGGTAAAGACAAGCCAGCCTTGGAACAGGGAATGATCATGCTCACAGTAACTGTTCCTTTCATATCGATCTTGATGCCATAAAAGGTGAATAAAAAGGATTAAAACTGCAAAAATGAAAAACATAGAAAACTGAAAGAACAAAGCTTGAGTTATATATATTAATCTTGATAGAATAAAGTTGGCAATGTAGATTCTAGTATGGATTTACTGGTGCAACAAACCTGGTGGCAGTGATTGGCTTTATTCTGAGCAGAGGTGTGGTGAGGCACCCCAAGTTCATCATCACTTTAAGGGTTCATTCACAGAGCCAAAGCTTAGAGTTTTGCACAAACCCAGACACCTTTAAATAGAGTAACACACAAATCCCAGAATGGGTTGGGTAGGACCTTAAAGCTCATCTCAACTTCTCATTCCAACCAGGGACACCTTCCACCATCCCAGGTTGCTCCAAGCCCTGTCCAACCTGGCCTTGGACACTCCCAGGCATGGGGCAGCAACAGTATCTCTGGGAAACTTGTGCCAGTATTCACCACCCTCACAGGGAATTTCTCCCGAACATTTAACCTGAATTTCCCCTCTGTCAGTTTAGTATCACCTATAACTACATATATAATGGCTGTAAAGAGTAACTTTAGAACTGGAACTGTTGGGTAAGAACTGCTATTTAAGTCTGCAGTTGGGAAGAACTCACAGGAGTGAGGTCAGTTCAGTGCTCTGACACAGGGTGGACATCACTGACCTGATGTAGGGCACCAAAGGGTCAACGTGGTGCAGGACAATTGCAGTAATGTAGGAAAACACAAACGATGCTGCTGACCACACAACCAGTGCCACGGGCAGGAACGAGAGGCCTTGCTGGAACCACCACATTTCAGGGCTGACTTCTACCTCCAGACACTGTGAAGAACCAAATGCAAAGGTTTACTAAGAGTTCTCAAACATTTACTGAGATTCTCAAATTTATTGAGTTCTCAAGGGTTTACTGAGAGTTTTCAAAGGTTTACTGAGATTCTCAAAAATTAACTAGGCTTTTACTATGAGGACTCTGAAGTTTTGCTTTCCTTGAGGCAGGCTGCTTCCCATTCTCCAGTTTGATATTGCTCTCAGTCCTCTCCTGCAAACCCAAAGTGAACACTGACTTCACAGAAGAAATCATAAATAAGCAGAATTAAATCTGGAAATGTTAATTCTGAAATTCTTAGAGTATCATTAGAAACCAGTACTGTCATTTTACTACATGGCTTGGATTTGTTGCTGCTGTTGTTTGGGTCAAGTGGGTCACTGCGAGTTAGTGACTCTATTTTCTTCTCAGCCTTGTGTAACAACACCAAGTCAGTAGAGTGAGCTGATGGAGAACGTGTCCCTGCACTGACACTGCAACTGATGGTGGCTCTGGTGGAGCCTCCAGCTTCTGTTAACACTTAGCTGAGTAGATGTGGAGGAAATGACCCAAAATTACTTTAATACCTGCCCTCAATTATTCCCTGTCAGACTCTGTGACTCGACATCTGTTATAGGGTCCCAGGGGACTGGAAGGGACTTTAAACCCCATCTTGTTCCACCCCCTGCCATGGGCAGGGACATCTTCCACAATCCCAGGTTGCTCCAAGCTCTGTCCAACCTGGCCTTGGACACTTCCAAGGATGGGGCAGCCACAGCTTCTCTGGGCAACCTGGACCAGGGCCTCACTACCTTCACAGGGAGGAATATCCCAATATCCCATCTAATCCTGCCTTTAGTTGCACACACATAGGTTTTATTTTCTACTCTGAGTCGTCTTTGCTTCACAGTCTCATTTCGTTGTCCCTCCATAATGTGCTGATGGGCTCTCTCAAAGCACTGGGGGATTTCCTGGGCTCACTGTGTTAATGTTGAGCAAACAGCTCAATTTCCCTACATCTCTTCCTCCCATCCTGTCTAGATTTGGGTATTGACAAGGAGAAGCCTGTGCTGAGGTACCTGAGAGTGGGACAGAAAATGACTTTGCCATTCTGCAACAATTTTTAAAATTAGTTTGTTTTTTAAATTTATCAATGTTTAGAATGAAATGTCAGTGAAAATATAAAAACCCTCCATATTTTGGATTAAATAAAAATTGAAGTAATGTTTAGATCTATCTATTCTATGCTGTAAAGTTAACTTTTGGAAGACATTACCTATGGAGGTTTGAGAACATAAACCCAATTGTTTGTGAAGAATAAATCAGAACTTTCCTATGGATTGTAATATCAATAATAACAATACCGGTATTAACAGGGCAGGGACACCTTTCACTAGAGCAGGTTGCTGAGCTCCATCCAGCCTGGCACAGCCTCTCAGCTATCTGAGGTCACTGCTACCAACCACAACCCTGAAACTCAAGGGTTGCTCACAGCAGTTGCTGTTTTACAGGTGGGAGGAAAAGATCCACGTGCAATGCAGTGAAATTATGACTCTGTACTCACACTGTCCAGTTCTCTAAATCCCAGCCTGACAGCAAATCTGTGTCTCAACTCAGTTCTCTAAGAGCAAGAAGGGCCACCCCAGTGAGCTCACACAGAGAGAACTGTGACTCCTCCTTACTCTTGCTGCAAAAGCAGAGTAATTTGCTACTAGCTTCAAACACAACCACAGCTATTTCAGCATCCCAGAATGGCTGATGGGGGGAGGGAGCTCAGGAAGTCACCTGGGCCATCCCCCTGCTCAAGCAGGGCCACCAGAGCCAGTAGCGCAGGATGACACCCCAAGGATGGAGACACCAGAACCTTTCTGGGCAGCCTGGGGTGACCAGTGCCAGTCACCCTCACGGGGAAAAAGTGTTTCCTGATGGTCACTGGAAAGAAGAGGAGAAAAAGTGTTTCAATGTAGTTAAGACTGGAGACTGTAAATGGAAGATGAAAAAGGACAAAGGTGAAGAGCAAATAATGGAGAGTGCACATCCAAGGGCATCCAGGCAAAGATCTGTATGTGAGAAAAGCAAAATAATGTTGAAACAAATTAGAAGGAAGTACTGAGACATTTTAGAAGGGCTGGGGTGGAGAGGGTGAAAGAAACAAGGAAGAGAAAAGGAAGAAAGAGGAAGCACTAAGACTAGAAAGTCTCATGGCGAGAAAAAAGCTGAAACAAAGTGGGTGAATCTTGCAAGAGATCAGAGCTGGTCAACCTTCACAACCCTTGCACAGAATGGACAACTACAGCCTTGTAGAGGTGAAGGTTCATCTGCTTGTGAGAAAGCTGGTGACAGGTAAGGGTGTTTAACAGGATATGTAGTGAATAAGAACAGATTGACAGAATTCAAGTTGCCTGATCTCTTGCCCATTTTTAAGCTAAATATAAAGTTTGCCATCTGATTATGATTTTAAGACTGCAATGCAGTAATGACTGTAACTTCACAATCTCATCTCTAGTATGAGTAAATTGGGAATTTGAAAGAGAAATGCAGATTTTGCATTACATTGTCTGTTATAAATGTTATGTTCCTGGGTATGTAATTCCCATCTCCATCTAGTCTGAATATACTTTTTCTTTAACATTTAAATATTCATAGTGCCTTAATTTTATTTCTGAGCTAACAGATTTTCCCCTGCAGACAAACCAGCCAACCAACCAACCAACCAACCAACCAACCAACCAACCAACCAACCAACCAACCACATTCCACATACCTGAAAAAAGGCATCAGAGAACATGTCACTTAAGGGGAATCCAAGGTCATTTTCCTGCTGAAGCTCCACATTTGCTTCATTTTTTCTGACTCTCTGAGATATAAAGGAAAATAAGCAAGATGTGAAAGTACTTCTGTACATCTTGCCTTGCTTATTCTTCTTAGCACCTTCTGTTAGTCACTGCTGCTGACTGGACACAGATTAGACTGTTGGCTTGCCCGACAATGTTTTTCCTACATTCCAAGTGGTTTAAGGAGTGAAGCTTGTGTGTGGTAGGGAGGTAGAAGTGAAGAAAAATTGGTGTTTAAGGCTCTTTGATTTTAGGAGTTGTCTACACAACCATTTAACTTGAACTGAAGAGCTTTCAAGAGATGAAGTGAATGCAAGAAAAAATCCAGTGCCTAAGACAATGGCTTTCACCTAAGAAAGGGAATACGGACACTTCCCATTTCATTGTGGACACACATCCCAATGTCCTGCTGGCACAATGCTAAATACATGGCTGGAGAGGGGCTGGAGCAACCTGAGTATCATAGGACCATTTAAGTTGGAAAAGCCCTCTAAGATCATCAAGTCTAACTGTTCCTCTGGCACTGCCAAGGCCACCACTAAACCACATCCCCAGGTGCCATATCCACAGCTTTTAAATCTCTCCAGGGATGGTGACTCCACCTCTGCCTTGGACAGCCTGTGCCAGTGCTGGACAACTCTTTCCAGGAAGAAATTTTTCTCAATATCCAACCTGAACTCCCCTATGTGCAGCTTGAAGCTGTCTGCTCTTGTCCTGGCCCTTGTTCCCTGGCAGCAGACCCTGACCTCCCCTGGCTGCACTCTCCTGTCAGGGAGTTGTGCAGAGCCAGAAGGTCCCCCCTGAGCCTCCTCTTCTCCAGGCTGAGCCCCCCAGCTGCTCCCTCAGCTGCTCCTGGTGCTCCAGCCCCTTCTCCAGCTCTGTTCCCTTCCCCGAACATGCTCCAGTGCCTCAATGTCTCTCTTGTCAGGAGGGGCCCAGAGCTGTCCCCAGGACGGAAGCTGCCCCAGCAGTGCCAGCATAGGACACCACACTGGGCCTTCTGGACACACCATGCCTGTGACAGCCCAGGTGCCATTGACCTACTTGCCCATGTCCAGCCACTGTTACCAGCACTACCAGATCCTTTCCCAGCTTTCTAGCCACTCCTTCCTCAGCTTGAAGCATTCCACTGGACTGTGGTGACCCAAGGGCAGAACCTGGCATTGGTCTTGTTGACTCTCCCACCGTTGGCCTCAGCCATGGATCCAGCCTGTCCATTTAATCAGACATTCCATAACTCCTGACTTCTCCTCCCACAGGTCTGAGGAACTGTCTTGGGGATGCAGAGGGGCTGAAGCTCTGTGGGGATGAAGCTCAGAGACAATGCAGATTCTCTACCTGCTGAGGGTATTTATGTGCCTGTGCAGATGCATTTACCTAGGCTAGGACAAGCTTAGTAAAGCAGAACAGCTATTCCAAACTTCTCCCTGCATATTGCCCTTACTAAAAAACGAACATGTCCACACAGGCAGCTCATCAGCACTGTCTGCTCCAAAGCAAGCTGGGTGGCAGAGGAACGTTCACTTTGTTAGGACTGGGCATCTCTGTACC
The DNA here is from genome assembly GCA_013399835.1 of Leptocoma aspasia. Taxonomy (NCBI): domain Eukaryota; kingdom Metazoa; phylum Chordata; class Aves; order Passeriformes; family Nectariniidae; genus Leptocoma; species Leptocoma aspasia. The sequence continues at coordinate 238,727 of VXAX01002148.1, read as the reverse complement.
CTGAGCTGTCACTGAGCCCAGAGCTGAGCCCTGCACATGACTTATCATCATTTTCATGTGGTCTGGCACAAAGAGCACCTTCAGTTACACCCCAGAGCACTGCTGAGGCACAGCTTCTTACTGAGAGTGTATGTGCAGGCTGGTGGAACCTTGTAATCTCCTGAGCTGGAAGTGACCCACAAGGATCACATCCAGCTCCTGGCCCTGCACAGACACCCCAACAATCCCACCCTGTGCATCCCTGAAAGCATTTTCCAAACACTCCTGGAGCTCTGGCAGCCTCGGGGCTGTGTCCATTTCCTGGGGAGCCTGGGCAGTGCCCAGCACCCTCTGGGGTAAGAATCTTTTCCTGATATCCAGCCTAAATCTCCCCTGGCACAGCTCCAGCCATTCCCTTGGGTCCTGTCCCTGCTCACAGCAAGCAGAGATCAGAGCTGTCCCTCAGGAGGAATTTGCAGCCCCCCAGGAGGTTCATCCTGATGGCACCAGTTGGGCTCTGCCCCTCTTGCCTTCCCCAACAGAAACCCCCTCACTAACTCTCCTTACACTAAAAACAATTTTGTAAATTTTTCCTCCTTTAAATTCTCTTATGTTAGTCAAGATCTACCCTGAGTTCTTATCTCCCTCCACCTCTCTTCTCATCAAATATTTTACAGTGGAATCAAGTCAGTTTTCCCACTGTTCTGAGGGCAGACTGTACATCCCCAACACAGGCTTCACTCTGTGCAAATCCCTGGGCACAGTCAGGGCATGGTGTACTCCAGGCTGTCCCAACTTCCTGCTGTGCAGCTGCCCTGTGTCCCTGGCAACTCCCAGGCTCTCTCTGGGCACAGAACAAGGCACCTCCAAACACCGAGAGGCAGAAAGGAATTGCTGTGTGCCAGATGCAAGGTCCTGAGATAAATTTTTAACACCTCATCCTATCCCATTGTTATTAACAGGGAGAAGGAAAACACACACTCAAACTCCTTGTTTTTTCATAAGCTCCTTTGCAAGTAGATTATACAACAGCAATGGCCAGCCTCAATTTTCCATATAACTATGATTTTCTTAAACGTTTATCCTGATCTTCAGGCACTTTGGAGTCCGAAGGGGGTTTTTTTTAAGCTCCAGTTTGAGTATCACAGATTGTTTCCAATATTAAGAGCAAGTGAAGAACGTGTTTCAAAAGCAAAGGAGATTTTAACCCTCTTGGAAGTGTTTCTCCCAGTGCAAGAATGCAGCCACACCCTACCCAGGCTGGAGCAAGTGGTATAGAATCTCCAAAGGAAAATGAAAGGTAAGCAAGACCATCAAGGGCAGAAAGTTCATGTTACCTGGAATGATAAAACTGAAACAAAGATGGTTGAATTACGTGGGGAAAAGGGAAATTTCTGAATTACTGCTGGTCCCTGGGTTGTCAACCTGCCTCTTCCCTGCTCTGTCAGCCAGCCAGGCAGAGATAAAGCTCTACCAAGGGACAATTCTTTTTGTCTCCAGCAAATTGTCCAGTGGACAGTGCTCAGAGGAGGACAGAGGAATTTGTCTGTGCCTTCCTAAACAAACAGAGGCTGGATGGGGCTGTGTCTGAACAGCCTGCACAGGTCAGGTCCCCCTGATAAGCCACGGGTAAAGATGACTGATCCCCAAAGCACTAACAAAAGGAAGGAGGAAATGTGTTACCTCTGCTGTCCCTGCTGCAGGGTAATGAGAGGTGACTCATTTTGAGTGTTTTCTCAGTACAGACACCAAAAAAGTTGCCATGAAATCTTTCAGTCTTGGGGGGTAGCTTCCAGGGGATCTCCATGTTCTGGCCCTGCTCCTGTTCCCTGGCTGGGAAGACACAGCATGGCCTGGAGCCAACCCAAACAGTGCCAACCACAGGACACTGTGACACAGGATGTCCCCAAGCCTGCTTGGGACACCTGGCATACTGTGACAGTGGCTGGGTGCTCCGGCTGATCCGGGAGCTCTGTGAGGATTGGCACTGGCCAATCCCACCTGCCTGACCACAGCTTCAGCTAAAAACACCTGAGTCCTTGGAGCAGAGCCACCGGGAGATTCCCACGGGACAGCTGGGACTGGAGTCACTGCAAGGTCACAGGGGGCGTGGGCGTGCTGGGGGCAATCAGAGAGGAAAGGGAAAAGGAACCACGACGGAGGGAGGTTTAGGAAAGAAGGGAAAGGGAATGAAGAGGAGAAAGAGGAGGCTGAGTGCAGAGAGATGAAGGGGCAGAGGGGCTCAGTGGGGTGCTCGGGGCAAAGGAGTTACTGGAAGTGATGGGGGTTCACTGGNGGCGGGGTGAGAGCGATGTGGGTTTGGTGTTTGGGACCCCCGTCCCCCGCCCTTCACCTCTGCCGCTCCCGCGCCGTCCTCGCACCGCCCCGGCCCCGCCCCCGGCGCGCGCTGCCACCGCCTTCCTTCCGGCCGTCGCAAAAAGGGCGTAAAAGAAGCGCCGCCCGGTGCGGGGAGAGGAGGTAACGCTGGGGGTGCCCCGGCGCGGCGGGATCTGCGCGGGGCTCCGGCCGGCCGGGGGCCGCAGGGCGCGGGAGGCGCGTGGGGGAACGGGGAGGGCCCCGAGGTCGGGTTGGGCCCGGCCCCGCTCTCGGGCCCGGGCCCGTGGGGACCCGGGCTGTGCCGTGGGCGGGGGCGAAGCGTCGGCGGGGCCAGGGGTGTCCTGGACCCCTCCCCGGCCCGGTGTTTGCCAGGCCCGGTGGGAGTCCCGCGGCAGCCGGGCCGGGCGTTTGTTTTGGAGAACGAGGTGCTCCTGGGCTGTTTTCCCCCCGGCTCATCCTCTAAGGATGAGGGAAAAGCCCAGTTTAAAGCACTGGGAGTAATTTTTCTGGTCATCCAGGGCAG
>VXAX01002148.1:124564-228954 GCA_013399835.1 Leptocoma aspasia | reverse complement strand
TTTTTTTTTTTGCATCTGGAAACTGAAATTTGCCCTTAGCTTGTGGGATTTTGAAACAATTGTACAACAACTACATACAGATGTCTAATAGACTGTTATTTATGGTCTATAATTGCTGGTCTATAGGTACCCAGATACTGCTAAAACAGTAAAACTATGGGCCTCTTTTTTATGACAGCTTCTGTTGGCAGGATACTGTTTCAATAATGCAGATGCTCTTGAGAAACTTCTGTGTTTCTGATCAAAAATTTAAGATGTTGGATCAGTTTTAAATGTCTATTAGAGGAAGAAAATAAGAAAATCTAGACTTCTGTTCCCTCTGACTACGCTAAAGCAGATTGACTGAAACTATTCCATTCTGGTACTTAAATCTTTAAAATAAGACATGTGGCTCAAATAGTTTCCTGTTTTAGGAGTCTCGCTTTCATGCTGTACCAAAGGTCTGAATGCTTTTAGCTCCCTTTGAACTTTACAGGGCCCTGATAATCAAAGATTTCTCGATATTGACAAAAGCCTGACCTTGACATGTGCTTGACTTTACAGATGGAAGTATCAACCTCCCCAAACTGCTGTTGTGCTGCAGAGAAGTGTTTGGGTCAGTGCTGGTGTTCACTGGGACATTCCTTTGTGAGGAGTCTGTATTTTGGAGGCATTTTTCAGCAAATTAGATTTTTCCGCCTGGCCTTATAATAATACAAGAATGTGGTGACCATTAATATGTAGCTAATTCAGATAAGGCAATAAGCACCTAAATGTGTGTATCATTATTTTAGATAATACAGCACTGTGTAGTAAACACATTTGTTCCTTCTTTTGCCCTGTGTCACAAGGTTAATAGACTGTCATAAGCTGATGTTCATTTTAATGCAAAATCCATGCGACTATTTATCCAGTTAACAGATTCTCACTGTTTGACACTTTTTTAATGAAGCTTTTGTTTCACTAATCTAAAACTAAAAAAAAATATTTTATCAACCCTTTCAGATTCACTGCAGTGCACAGACTTAGGTATCCTTAATCCTGAATAAGTGGGATCAGAGACAGCTGTTGAAAGGAGCCAAAAAGATTCTTGTGCATAGGAGCACTTTCCTGTCTGTATCCCATATTGTGACTCTCAGAAATCCTCAGAGAGAGGATATGGTAGTGATGTTTTAGGGAATGTGACAGTGTTTTTGACTTGCCTTAATTGTGAAGCAGCAGGAAAGGGCAGACAGCTGGTTATCACTTATTCTATTTGTGATGAGATATGTCCAATAAATTGTATTTCAGTGCAGAGAGAACTCGATAATGAAATGGCTTGGAGAAGAGCAGAGGGTGCTAAAGAGTGAGATTGTGTTTCACTCCTTCCACACAGGCCTAAAACGTTCAATTGTAGAATCAGCCTGTCTTACTGGAAAAGTCAGTCTTAAAAAAACCAGGGAAATCAGTGTGTCAGACAAAGTGTGTGCTTGTAGAGCAGTGTGTGATTTGTGTATGGGGAAGGGACTGCAGATCCAGGAGCAGCTGGTGGGGGGCTCAGCCTGGAGAAAAGGAGGCTCAGGGGGGATCTTCTGGCTCTGCACAACTCCCTGACAGGAGGGGACAGCCTGGAGGGGGTCAGGCTCTGCTGCCAGGGAATAAAGGACAGGACAGGAGGAAATAGCCTCAAGCTGCACCAAGGAAGAGTCAGGTTGGACATCAGAGGAATTTCTTCCTAGGAAGGGTTGGTCAGGCATTGGAAGGGGCTGCCCAGGGAGGTTTGGAGTCCCTATCCCTGCCCAAGGAACAACTGGATGTGGCGCTAAGGGCTGGTGACAAGGTGGGGATCAGTCAGGCTGGACTTGCTGATCCTGGAGGGCTTTTCCAACCTTTACAATTCTATGATTCTCTCTGGTGTCACTGCACCTTGGCAAGTCCCTGAAGCTGGGCAGAGCATGTCAGACTGCAGGGCAGAATCAGTTCCCCTGAGGGAGGAGGAAATGGGATCCATTCTGCGAGATCCCTACAGATTCTGCAGGTGGAGGAGGAAAACTTTGTTCAGTTGGGCCTGATTACTGAATCAATCAGCTGTGTAGGTTCTTTGTCTTCTCCGTGACAGCTGTGGGAGTGTCCCTGTGCTACTCCAGGATTTAGAATAATCAGTTGAGTCAATAAAGTTCTGTGATCTGTTTCCATCTTCAAATGATCACATAATTCCATTAGATCCTGTCAACCGCATCACTCTTCAAAAAGCAATTGGTGTTGATTGAACAGCTCAAATAATAGCTAGAGGTCAGTATTGCTTAGAAATTCCCCAGGAGGAAGCAGGAAATGTCTCAAGGCAAGTGGGGCAGGCTCCAGGAAAGTCACTGTAATGATAACAGCAGTGCAAAGACAGCAGGGATAGAGTTAAATGCGGAAGTTTTACTTAAAACACCTGATCTGGGAATACTCAGCACATTTGAAAAAGAAAAAGGTGATTTTGAATGGCAGGGAGACACTTAGTATTGAGACAGCCCAAATAATGACGTGGTTCTCCTGACCTGGTTTCCAGCGCAGGAACTGGTTTGCTGGGTTGTGGATTTGCTGTGCTGCAGCACAGGATGAGCTGAGTCATGTATTGGGGCAGCTGTGCCATCACTGCCATCACCTCTGCTTTGGAAACAGAATTTTTTCCTGCATATCCCAAAAATCAAACTGGCAAGCTGCAATGGACTTCCATGTGTCCTTGTGGAAGCAAGTGTGATATACTACAGGAACATGCTGCAGAAAATAGATCATTAGGGAATACGGTGCATAAATTCTGAAAGGATTATCCTGATGTTGTGTGGAGCCCAGATGTGATCACCTGGTTCTTCCCCAATCCAGGGTTATCCCACTTGGATTCAGTAGTGGTCCTGGTCCCTGCAGGAAGTGCAGGAGGAGAAGCAAATGTTTGCAGGGTCAGGATGTTTCCAGCTGCTCAGAGCACAGCCTGACTGCAGAGGCTGTCCCACATCCAGGGGCCATCCATCCCTGTCAGAGCTGGATTGTGCAGCACAGCTCAGAATCACAGAATCATGGAATTGGTTTGAGTGTGAAGGGACATTAAACTCATCCAGTTCCAACCCCTGTCATTGTCAGGGATACCTTCCACTATCCCAGGTTGCTCCAAGCCCTGTCTGACCTGGCCTTGGACACTTCCAAGAATGGGGCAGCCACAGCTTCTCGGGGCAGCCACAGCTTCTCTAGGCAGCCTGTGCCAGGGCCTCACCACCCTCACAGGGAAGAATTTCTTCTCAATATCCCATCTATCCCTGCCCTCTGGCAGTGGGAAGCCATTCCCCCTTGTCCAACCAGGGTGTTCTCTTGAGAGACATGAGAACACGTCTGAGACACAAACTGCTCAGGTAAAGTTCTGGTGCATTTGTTCATGATGGAACATGATGGAACAGCACCTCAGCTGGAGGTGCTGAATCATATTTAAAAAACCCAGTGGGCACTGAACACTCAAGGGTCCATCCAGAGACATGAGGGTACTGCTGTACAATGGTCTCCAGCATTTCTCCTACAAGTTACTGCATTATCTGGTTTATTACAACCTTTTTTAATGAAAATACCAAAAGTTGGTGATGGTAGGAATTATAGCTGTGTATATATGTGTGAAAATATAGACAGAATGAGATGGAAATTAGTTTCCAAGGAGGCTTCACAAAGGAATATCATAAATACGAGAGGAAGAATCTTTCTACCATTTTTCATGTAACTGAAAAGTTAAAAATGGTTACTTTGCTGTTTGAATAATAATCCCCAGAGAAAGCAAAAGAATTCAGGCTGCTGAACAAAACAGCCTTTCTTGAGGAGAGTTGGAGAATTTGGGGGAACATTCCTGTTCAGTGACTCTGGAGCAGCTGTACAGGCCCAAGAGCCTGTGGGAATAATGGGTTGGTTCACCTGAGCCCTATCACCACTGCTGCCACTAAGGTCCAAAGGAGAGGTGAGGAAATAGGGAATTTTAGAAAGCAGCTAAGCCAACCTTCCTCTTCAGTTTCAGGAGAGGAGAGTTGGTGTTTTATCTTGCATAGACAACACACACCAAATACTGAAATACAGGGATGGAAGCCTTCCAAGTCAGAGTTTAGCACATTGAGTTCTTACTCCTGGGAGCAAGGCCTCAGGACCTCCACTCTGAGATAAGGCAATAATCCCCATGATTGTAGAGCTTAAAACTTTCCAACACTTCTTGGAGAACTTCTACACCGAGGTTATTTACAGAGAGGAGTCTGAGGCTAAGTAGAGCCTCTGTTTATATCAGGGGGTGTTGGGTTCTCTGTGCTTGCAAGCAGGATGTGTTGAAGTGTCTTTGTGGTGGGTGTGAAGTTTGGTGCTGGTAACCTGCACCTCCTGCTCCCTCAGTCGCACTGGCAGCGTCACAGAAACCTGTGCAGCTGATGAGGGCTCATGGAAAAGGTGGGGGATGGTTTCCGCATCCTCCTCCTCTTCCCTCCCACAAGTTCTTCAACAGCATTTTCAGCCATGATCCCATTGGTCATGTGTGGAGATGCTACTCCTGATTGTTCTGATAAATCCTTGGAGTTCTCACTGCTCTGAAATAATGAACTACAACATAACAAGCATATGGCTATTGCCTGACCTGGGCGACTTCTATGTACCTCTGTGAGCAGCAGAAGGAAAAAGTTACATGCTGGATGTATGTAATAACAAGGAAAGGGGCTTATGGCCCACTTTTAATATTATTTTTCCCTTAACGTGAGCTTCCTGGTGCTGGAAATAATTCTAATTCATGTTCTTGTTTTTTCTGTACAGTTTGCTTTATTCACACTATTGTATTTCATTGCATCCAAGTGAAACTGCTGGATTGGAATGAGTTAGGATAAAACTCTAATAACTTTATAACGAAGCATTTGCACTTCTAGCATGTGACTCTCAGCCTTTATTTCTCTTGTGCTCTGATGTTGAACATTCTTTTCTTGCTGCTGTGGTTCCCTTAAGAAAACAGTCCTTTGTCTCCTGTTCAGATTCCCAGTTCATTGCTCAGCCTTAGTAATCCCACTTGCAAGCTAAGTAGATATGGACAAGACAGATGGAAGAATCATTTTCCAGACCAGAGCATTAACTGTGGTAGATGGATCCCTGTAAGTTTTCCACCTCCATAACTTTTTTCTGTTGAAGCAGGAGTGTTTTTCTTGGCTATTCTGATTTGGGACTTTTTCATGGAGTTTTGTGTGTTGGGAGAAGAAGGGGAGGATGGTGCATAAACCTCCCCCATAGTTTCACACAGCCTTAAAAAGCTGTATTAGATCAGCTGTGTTGCTAGTGATTTACCTAATTTAAGGGCCATCTCCAGTATAAGTGTCTGTTTCCTGTTGTTGTTGGATCATTTTCTCAGGGTATCCCTCCATTTGAATTCAGTTTGGGTTCCCTGTTAGCGCAAGAAAGGGACTGACTGCAGCTGTCTCTGAGCCCTGAGCCTGTGGTGGCTCTTGAATTGTCTAATTACTTGTTGAGCCAAACAGGGCTTTTTAAGAATTGCCTATGGAATACACTCAGTAAATTAGCACTGACAAGGGAATATTCTGGATGCAGCACTAATCCCCTATGTGTTAATTGGCTCCAGACTCTGGAGCCTGACAGGGTTCCCAGCAGAGCAGGCACAGGGAGTGTCAGTACCAGCATCTCTGTGAAGTGAAGCACATGCCAAGGTCGATGTCCCTTCTTAAACTTCCCAGATGATATTTAAAAAATGGATTACAAATATCACCTAAAATAACATTGGAAAAAAGGAATAGGAACTGCAGCTGTTGTGAAGCACCAAAGTAGCTGTGGAGTTTGGACATGGGGCTTTCTCTTCCTGTATTCCCTAAAATACCAACTATTACATCTGCCAGCTATTTACTGTGTTATGTGCTATGGTAATTAAACTGAAAATGCTTATGAGGCTGAACTTCAGTGGCCACTCTCCTCAGGCCTGGTGTCTGCATATCATCACTGCACCTGAGCCCTGCAGTGGGGCCACAATGATCTTTCTGTGCTGCCCATTTTAAATCCCTTGACATGGTGGGTGCCTGTTCCAGCACACTCTGATAAGCACAGCAGTAAACAGGAGCTATGTTCTGGCTGACCCTGCTGCTGAGTTATTTTCTTTTTAAACTAGATGGTTTGATTTTTTAATTTGATCCCATTTAAATTTTTTTTGTTATAATAAAATGCAGATTTATGGCACTGTATTAGGAGAAAGGGTGGTTTCTATGGCTCTGTTGGCTCCAGCATAATTTTTCATCCCTTTCTGTCAGGGGTGAGAAATTAATACATACAGAATGGAGTGTGATTACCCCTCAGCAGGGGTCCAGAGCTCACTTTTTGGAGCATTATTTGCCAAGGAGATGCATGAGGGGGGAGGTGAGCCTTCTTCCTTTCCCTCAGAGGTGTCAAACTGAAATACAATATGCATTTCCGCTCCACTAAATCATGCAGGAGCATCTTCAGCTAAAGAATTCGTATATTCAGTGTCGTTTGCAGACACGAGCATGAGGTCAGGAGATGGGAGTCCTGGATTGTGCTTGGTTATGGATTTTATTCACCGTGACTCAGAGCAAGGAATTTAATTTATTCCCTCATGCACACACCAAATGATTGTTTCTCCTCATGTGTTCAAGTGATATGGTAAAACTGTAAATTGCAGAAGTTCTGAATGAAAATTTAAATGTGTAAAATACTGTCGGTTAGAATGGTTTTGTTAATTCATTAATACTCCTGGGTTTTGTGGTTGTTAATCCCGTCCCTGACTTGCTCTTTGAATCATCCCAACCCTGGATTTTGTCCTTTAGCCTGACTGAAGATGTTTTAATGGTTCCCCTTCAGAGGAGTGCTCAGGACAATGTTCTGAACTGTTTCTCTCCCTCGCACGTAGATTTGATGTGACAGAGTCCATGCTCTGCACAGTAGCCATCCAGCTCCTCACAGGAACGCTGGGGCCCTCCTTCTGGAATTACAGGGTAAAGCCTTTGCTTGGCAGCAGCATGGACTGAGCAGGGCAGCACCTTTGTCATGCACTGCTCTGTGGAAAGCAGCTTCTCCAGGGGATTTCACCAGTGTTTTCATATTTAACACAAGGAGGAAAAATATTTGAACGAGTAGGAAAAATTTGATATAACTGGACACAAACTTTTTTGAAAGCATCACATTTTATTTGAAACCAAAGCAAAACCTGCCTGTTCAACAAAATTTTGATATAAACTTTTCTTTTTATTTTACAGTTTTGGCTTCACCTAAAAGCCAAGCAGGGCTGTGGAAGCAGCTCTAAGTGTGGATGTAGAATAATGTTGTTGGAACTACTTTTTAAAAAAGCTTCTTTTGTTGCTGCCATTTCAATGCCTTTCCACCAAAAAAGGAGAATTTCTTGGCTCTTTCAGGGAACTGTATCTTTTGTAGTAACTTAAAAAGTCTGGTTAAAAATGTCTGGTTTAAGCTGTGCAGCTTGATCCCTGTGCTTGTAGCTTTATGAAGAAGTAACTTCCTTTCCAGCTTGTCTTTATTTTGAAAATGCTTTTCCTTATGTCTGTGCTAAATAAATCCTTCTCTCCTCTAGTTTGCTAGCCTTAGAAAGGACTTTCTCTTTGATGTTTTTTGTGGTTTTTTTGGTTTTTTTTTTTTTGCTAATACATTGTATGTGGGTGAGGCCCCCTCCCAATAAAATGTTATCATTAAAAGTGATTTGATTGGATGAATTGGATTCCTTGAAATATATCATAGATTATGATTATTATTGATGAATTTTTAGCCTGGACTTTTCCTTGAAATATTTGAGGATATAAGAATAGCTTTTTGATCTCTCTCTTAGAATTGCATGAGATGCTAAACAAAAGTGAGTTTATTTTTTTGATGGTTGATTTACATAGCCTTTGTTAAACCTGTGATGATGCTAATTATTTTCTAATAGTTCTTTTGTTTTTTCATGTAGTAGCTCAGCAAAATCTCTGCTTTCAGGAGGTTATTTAGGAAGATTAATTAACAGCTCTGCTTTAGATGCAGCACCATCAGCAATCTGGTAAATCCTGATGTGTCTCCAGCTGACCTTGGGAGCTGGGTGGCTCTAAAGGGAGTCAGGTGATATCAGTGACTTAATTTTTAAAATACTGTATTCATAATCGATGAACGGCTGGAAACAGTGTCAGGAAATGGTAATTTAGCAAGCAGTAATGCAAAGGAAGGAAGAGCTTAAATCAAGATTTAGCCTGTCATATCAACATCTCAACTGACCAAGGAATCGCTTAGGGTGGAAAAAATTATAAAATCACGTAGTTCAGAATCACTCTGAGTTCTGATATCATTCCCTGGTGTGATGGTTGTGGGGTAGAAATAACTCAGATTGGGTGATGAAATTGTTTGAACTTGAGTAGGACAATTTGCCATGGCATGGAAGAGAGAGGAAGGGCAGGTGCAGGGGTCCTGGAGCTGCCAGAGATGTCCATCTGCAGCCCCTCCAGCAAAGGAGGCCTTTGCCATCCCAGGTGATACTGGTGATACTGGTTTTATGGCCTGCTGGGGAGTAGGGTTTGAGGGGATGGGCCAGGCAGGGCATTTTCACAGAATCCCAGGATGGTTTGATTTAGAGGGACCTTAAAGATCATCCCATTCCACCCCCTGCCATAGGTAGGGACACCTTCCACTATCCCAGGTTGCTCCAAGTCCCAGTGTCCAGCCTGGCCTTGGACACTTCCAGCCATGGGCCAGCCACAGTTTCTCTGGGCAGCCTATGCCAGGGTCTCACCACCTGCACAAGGAGGAACTTCTTCTCAATGTCTCATCTATCCCTGCCCTCTGGAAGTGGGAAGCCACTTCCCCTTTTTCCTGTCCCTCATGCTCTTGTCACTGGCTCCTGAGACAGAATCCCAGGTGTTGCCTGTGAGAGGTCTCCACACACATATATTTTAATGCAGTTTTAGGCACTGAGTTACAGAATAGAGTTTTAAATCTATTTAAATTATGGCAGGAGTCATTTCAGATGCCTTCTGGCATCTTTAGTTTTAGTCTTAACTCATAACTAAAGATGCTGCTGCTTCCAAGTGGTTTACTCAGACACACCAAGCATCAATCACTTATTTACACACTCAGAGGTCAGGCAGAACAGATTTTTAGGTCAGTAGTGCACATCTCAGATGGGTAAGCTACAGAAAATGTATATTCATACTCTGGCTGTTTCATGTGACAAACATTTGTACTGAGAAAATATAATAATATAACCCTGTCTTGAAAATAATACAGGAGCTGTGACAGTATGAAGTGAGTAGCTTCAAATTCTTGCAGCACAGCTAAACCTTGTACTTGCTGTGCAGAAAGGTTTTATGTTCACCAAGGAGGGGAAAATGTCTTAAATTGTTAATGAAGTTTACTTATCCCTGTAGCCTATGGAGAAATTATTTAGAAGAACCTGAAGGCTTAAAAAGCTGGAAAATAAAAATATTTTGGGAATCAAAATAGGTTTACTCCATTATTCTTCACATTCACACTTGAAGTGCCAGAGTTTCAGCCGTGCCTCTTTCTCCCTGCAGCTCTGCAGTGTCACCCTGCAGTTTTGTACTGATGGAATGTGACTTTGGTTTGGAACCTTTTGCCTTGGTCATTTTTCAAAGACCAGAATTGGTCTTTTTAATACAGTTTAGCACAATGATATAGAGGAATTGCAAATAAAGGTGTTGAGGATGATTCAATCTGGAGACCACTCAGCCTTTTATAGAAAACAAAATGTTAAAATAATAATGTTCCTGACAAAATTTGGCCACAAGAGTGATTAGAAGGATGGAAACATTCTATGAAGAAAGGATGGGAGAGCTGGGGATGTTCAACCTGTAGAAGAGAAGAAGCCAGAGAGACCTTAGAGCCTCTTCTTGTGCCTGAAGAGCTGGAGAGGGACTTTGGACAAGGGATGGAGTACCAGGACAAGGGGGAATGGCTTCCCACTGCCCGAGGGCAGAGATAGATGGGATAGTGGGAAGGAATTCCTCCCTGTAAGGGCAGGGAGGCCCTGGCCCAGGTTGCCCAGAGAAGCTGTGGCTGCCCTATCCCTGAAAGTGTCTGAGGCCAGGTTGGACGGGGCTTGGAGCAACCTGGGATAGTAGTAGGTGTCCCTACCCATAGCAGGGGATGGAATGGGATGAGCTTTGAGATCCCTTCTAGCTCAAACCAGGCTGGGGTTCTCTGGATCTTCAGTTATGTGGGAAGACTGTACAAGTTTGAAGACTGGCAAATAATATGCATTTTAATTTGACAGGGAAAGTAGGATCAAAGAGGAAAACACTACAGTGTGTGCAGGAGAATCCATGGATGGCAGTGTCACCACAGAAATTGCAGCTGCCCCTGGAAGCTCTGCAGGAATTCTCCTGTCTTGTGAGTTTAGGCAGATAGGGAGAGAGAGCTGAAATGTGCATTTAAAAACTCACAACTTTTATGCTTCCCTGACTTCATTTGAATTAAATCGTTGGGTGTTCTGGTTTTCAGCCTGTGGTTTACCCCTTGTGCAGTGCTGACATTGCCTGACCCTGTCCCTGCCTTCTACAGTGCTGCTTGTTATTATTCTTCCCTAACATCACTTGGCTGCAGAATCAGTACTTCTCAGCATTATTGTGGGTGTTCTCCCCAGCCTTGCCATTGGATGTTCTGTCTGGGCATTTTAGTTTGTTAAATACTGAGTCTGGGCTCTTTGCTCTGTTGTCAGCATCAGCTCTTTGTTCTTATTCTTTGCCTGGATGTTCCTGCTGATCTTAAACCTCAATACAGGGTCTTCTGTTTATTTTATAGAAGCTGAAAAAGCCCCTGGTTTATTTGAAGAAGAGATTTTCTAGAACTTGGTTCTTTGTGTCCACTGAACTTGTACAATAGCTTTCTGTCCATCTGTTGTAGTGTGGGAATGTCTTGGGAAAAGGGTTTGTTTCATTTTCTTCATTTCGTGAGGCTTAATGATCTTCCACACAATGTACACAGTGTCAGTGTCTGGGCAGTGCTGACATGACTCAGTTGTCAGGAAACATCAGGCAGCAGAGCTGTCAGGTTGGGGGGAAGTGTGGCTCCAGTGATGCCTGAAAATAACCCACGTAATAAAAATATCCCAGTTCAGAGGCTTTAAGAACCTCTTTCAGAATTCATGCTGCTTGCTCTTCCCATTTGTTTTTTCTTAGGTTTCCACTGTAGTATTTAAATGAGTAAATAAATACAAACACAAGTTGAAAATAGAATCTTTGAACTGGCTGATTCCCTTCTTGCTTTGAAATGGTTTTGCTTTCTTACAGCTCTATGTGTGGTACCTGCTTGTATGTAATTAAATATGATTATAGTAATTTAATGAGGCAGTCTGCAAGAACAAAGGTCTTTCCCTATTTTCTTATTTTTTCCCCTTATTTCTTTATTATAACTTGATACCTGATCCATTACTCCAAATTTGTATTTTCTCTAACGTTTACCATGGGACAGTCACTTGAATGTGCAATGGAACTTGATGTAGAATAAAATATGGTACTAATGACATCATATCTAAGCAGGAATGTTATGACCCTGCTTTGCGAATAAAGTCCCCATCCACTAAAGCAAGTTGGATGTATTTTCCCTCAAAAAGAAAGGCATTGGTCAGTCTCCCTCCAAATGGAGCAAGTGCTTTCCTGCAGCCCTGCTTTTGCCTTCCCATTTTATTGGGTACTTCCTAGCTCTACCAGATTAAAAGCTCTATGGTGACCTAGGCAATTTATGGATTTTTTTGATTGCTAGCTCATTTTACCTGGATACAATCCATAAATTGAAGTTAATCATTCAGCTGTAAGAATGTCCTCTGGATCACCTGCTATGTTAATGCTTTTCAGGCAGTGTGGATATTGCTTTGCTCACGTCTGTCTTGACAAAACCATTGTTGCTTTAGTTTATAATGGCATTCTTTCACTTATTTTTCATTTTAGGGGCTGTTTAGGACTTTTATGAAGGCTGGTAGCAATCCACTTGTGTGTCATTCCCATTTATTCCTCCCCAGTGTGGAGCTGCCAAGTCCCACTGGCTCAGTGTTGGGTTGTGTGGCTTCCAGAGGCTGAGCAGACCTTCCCTGCCTTTTCCTCGGGGCTCCCAGCATTCCTGAGGTCATGAAAAAAACACCAGGAAAGCTGATGGGCTGGGAATTGGGACAGGAATTTCTTCTTTTTTCGTTGGATCATTTTAGCCAAGCCAGTCTCCTGACCCCACTGATGGCAGGAGATGGTGCTGGCATGGGAAAGTGGGACTGAGCAGGTGTTTGTGTGGGAAGAAAGTGGTCGGATTTTAAGGAACTTGGGATGACTGCTTCATGTAGCAGCATCATAGATGTATCTGGTTCATGCTGTGGTTGCACAGTTATCTTGAATTCATGCTAAACCCAGAGAGGAACAGTGTGCCCCTTTCACCACCTTGTGCTTCCAGATGTTGTTCCCTTCTGTGGTCCAGCTTTGAGGAGCTGCCTGTGTATTGCTGGATTCTTAGATTTCTATCTAGAGGCCACTTGACATGCTGTGAAAAAAATTCACTGAATAATTCCAACATCAGGCATGTGCTTTACTAATAGCAAGCCTATAATTTTAAGTCATCTGAAAGTGGTTTTAATGAGCATGGGATGTTCCCAGGCCTTTTTCGTCCTTGGCATTAAGAATTTATGCTTTCTTTAGGTGATAGTTTGGTGTTTAGTTTCTCCTCAGCAGGTCTTAATGCTTTTGTCTTCTGTTTTAAGGAGCCATTTGGTATTAAAAATACAGAATATTAAGGTGGAACTGAAATTGAGACTCTTTATTTGTTCTACAATAGGAGATTCTTACTGTAAGTCAGGGAGGAGTTTTTAACACATATCCTTAACTGCCTGATGCTGTTTCTGTTTGAGTCGGAAGGGCAGAGCCCTGGACAGGGGAGTTAAGGTTGTGCCATGGCTGTGTAAAGATAAAACTGTCTGCCTAACCTCAATCCAGGCACTGCTCCCCATGTATTTGTTGGGCTCTTAACCTTGTGCAAAGGTTTGTCTGGCAGAATAACTTGGGTTTCCATACATGACATTACTTTATTGTGCGTAAGATTTCTGCTGCCAAAAGAAACCTGGTTTTCTATCCAAGGGAAGCTGTAAATTTGAGTTACCTCCATGACTTATTAGTCACTGTTTCTGTGAACTTTTTCAGTTTCTTTCTGTTCTTTAGGAGATTGACAGAAGTAGTGAAATGGGCTGAAACACATTCCTGCACTCCTGGAATGGAGCTGCTCCAGCCCTTCCTTGGCTGGACACACTGAGAACACATTTCCATGCTGACTTGAAGGGCTAGGAGGAAGCAATTTGCTTTAAATCAGTTGGTTTCTGTATTTCTGCTGAGCATTTTTATTTTTTTCTTGCAAGGTACCTCACTGGCTCCATCTGTTTGTATCAAGACTGAAAAGAGAGATGTTTTAGAACATTCTTTCCTCAGTGGAAGTTAAGTTTTACCCCAGCCAGTTGTGATTGCCTTGCAGGATTGTTATTGAGCAAATTGAATATAGGAGGGCTCCAAAGGTTATTTCCTGGGTGTCCCATCTCCAGGTTTGTGTAGCAAAAAGCAAATGGACAAAGTGAAGAATCATGGAATGGATTGGGTTGGGAAGGACCTTAAAACTCATCTCATTCCAACCCCTGCCATGGGGGATGTCTGCAATGGGATTTAGGTGCAGCCTTGGAATTAATCCCTTGTGCGTATGGCTCTGCTGCTGACCAGACTGGAGATCCTCAAATGAGAGGATCCACTCCCAAACTGAAACAAAGTCTACAGAGAAACACTGAGATGATATTAAAATCAATTCCATGGTGTTGTAGCTCATTTAAGGCAGACAGAGGAAAGCCCACCCCATAATGCTCCTTCCCTGTGCAGGTGATATCAGCAGGGTTTTGTCACAGCAAAGCCTGTGTGTGCAGGAAGGGATTTGGAGTCTTCTAGGTAGAACTATCTAGTAGGAAATATGGATAAGCCAGAAATGTTTCAAATTGACTTGAAGGATTATTTTTGATGTAGCACTTCAGGGCAAGATACTATTATATGGCTATAGTATCTATGTTATATGTAACATGTTTTTTATATATAACATACATCTATATGCATATATATATTTATATGTATAAAATGTCTATGCCTATTTATAACATATGTAGTATAGATACACCCCATATATATATCACACCAGCAAGTCCATCCTCTTCATTTCACTTGTCTTTTTATATACTCCTATTTCTGGCATTCATTTGTACACCTGTTTTTCCCTCTTTCTGCCTCCAAGACTTTTACATGCTCCTCAAAACAAAGCCATAAATTCTCTGTTTTCTCCCATTCTTCCTGCAGCATATCCTGGCTCTGCTGGAAGCAGAAGTGGTTTCTCGCTGCCACTGCACCATTTCCATCAACCCTTTGGGGATTTGTGTTTCTTTTCAAAGCTTGACGCTCTTCAGAGAATATTCATATTAAGATAGGGTAGGGAATATAATAGAGGTTAAAAATATGTTTTAGAATTTTATCATCTGTGCTAAATTCTTTCGTTTTTTGGTGGACAAGGTTAAAACTGAATATTTATTTTTGCAGCTGCCACTGGGCAGTGAAGAGTTCCAACGTTTATGGTTGATGAAATGAATTTCTGTTACTGCACTGTGAAGTAAAACAAAATTATAGCACAACATTGCTCTTAATTTGAATAATAAAACTAAATACGTTTTTGCCTTCTAAATTACTTGTGAGTTTTTCCTCTTTTCCTCAGCCTGTATACTGTGCATGACAGAGTTGCGCCGCTGAGCTTGTGAATAACTGACTTGGAATTGCTTTGAATAATTTTGCTCTTTTTTTTGGCTTTTTATACTTAATCAGAATTGATGTGACTGAAGTACAAATCTTCATAATAATCATGCATTTACTGGCAGTGATTGGAGGACCACCTTTTTGGCAATCTCTGGTAATTTTGCTCATGTTCTTATTTTATCCTTTGTAATAATCCCGTCATCACTGAAGGACTCCTGCACATCTCGAGACAGTTTTACTTCTGCAGGAAGGTTTCACTTTTCCTTTTAAATGGAAACAGATTTTTGAATTCAGATCCCATGCAATTAATTGTGGATTCTGGCTGTACCAGAGTCATTAAAACAAGGTTATTTTATATCCTGTGCATGCAGGTAAAAAGCTATCAAACGCTGCATGAACTTAAACCTTTGGTGAAATCCTGGCCAAAATCTGAATGAATTTCATGCAACAAACAGTGGAGGAATATTAAACTGGGATGAGGATTTGGCAGGGGAACTCTTGGAGAGCTGTTGGGAACCATCAGTCGATAATTTGGCCTGAATGCGGCTGATGACTCTTGATTTGTGTAAGGGGAAAACCCCCAGTTGCTGGGTTTTTCCTTTTGAACTGAGATGATCCTGATTAAATGAGCTGCTGGCACAGCCTGGCTGCAGATATTTCATTTATGTATATATCTATATATAATATAGATATGTTGATATAGGCTCAGCAGGCCATGTCAGCTGACAGTTTAAAAATAATGATAATAATAATAATAGTAATACAATAGTAAGTAGTACTGAAGCCACATTGAGCTATCAAAATGGCATTGTCCACAGAAAAGCCTGTATGTGCATACCTAAATTAAAAATATATAAATTTACTGGAAATAAAACCCAAAGCATTGATTTTCTGGAAGGTTTTCCTAGTTTTCCTTCCTGGTTATTGATCTTCTCTCTGTATTTGATAAATGCAATTTTTAAGGAGAAAGAAGTCTTGATTTCAGTAACACCAAGAGATGGTCAAAAATCCCTGAAAAGCTTCACCCCAAATGGATGAATGTCTAATTTGCTCTGTGTAATAGGAGCAATGAACCCACATTATGTGGAGAGGATCCCAAATGAGCTAATCGTGGCCATCCTGATTTTGCTGCTTGTGCTTTCAGGCTTAAAACCCCAAAGCCCTTAATTAATTCTATAAACTGCAAAGTAAATACCATCTACAGAGAATGAGTGTGGGTAGGACTGATTAGAAATAAAAATGAGGCTACACGTCACCTTATTGGTGCCAAGTTTTCCAGAAATGTTAGTGTGGCCAACATCCTCATGCAGCTATAATTTAATATTCTGCATTACCAAGAGAATTTCTCAATTCCTGTTCTCAGTTTGCTTAAAAAAAAACAAAAGGGAAAAAAATGCTGCTACAGCAACCTCTGGCACAATTCAGTGATGTTTGTGTGAACTTAGAAATTGATCTCTTGTTATTAAATAGTTTAAATAACTCTAAAATAGTCTTTTAAATAAGTCTTTTCAGCAAAATCTTGAAATCTATCAGAAGTTCTGGGTTGCAGCATAATTTGCCTAAGGCAGCTCCCAAAAATACTAAACTGTTTTGGCTGGTTTGGTTGGTTTAACAGAGCATTTCTCCAGAAAACAACCTTAATCAGGTCTCCCATGACAATCCTGTTTAGTTCAATGAGTGAGATTTTGTGTTCATTTAGAGATAAATGTTATTTACTGCTTGCAGAGCAAAATAAATCACACAACCCCTTCTCACCCAGCCCTCTCTAATCCTTAATACTTGATGTAACTGCAAAATTTGTGGTTTGGTATTTTTTATTTGCTTCTGTTTGGGGGAAATATGGAGTAAATGTGGTTGTGTACTCAAACATTCCACTTTTCATGGGAAAAGCAAAACACTCGGAACGGGCAAAATGCAGAGTTGTGGATTTTGGCAATTGTTGCTTTCATTACCTTTCTTTTATTCCATGAAACTGTATGTGCCTGTCCTGGCTCCCTCCTTTCTGGGAGTGTAAATTCTCTTCAAAGGCTGTTAAATGCTGTTCCCCAGGCTCCTGGAGCTGGATAATTCCTGTGGGATGCAGAGTATGGCTCCAGTTTGGGTCATTTGGGACATGCAAGTAAAGTAAGGAAGTTTAGGGTAACTTGTTTAATAGATTGTATATTTGGAGTTGATTTCCCTGCTTGAAGCAAAAAAAGTGCTGCAATTGCTGGAGTTTTCTCCCATAGGGTCTGGAATATGAAAAAGCACAAACATTTGGGGAATATGAAGCTGGAATTCAGCCCTCTGGAAGTTGTTCCTTGGGCAGATGTGACTGCAGTATATCTGTACAGCTCCAAACTCCAGCTGGGATCCAGCCCTGTGAGAAGGGCTCCAGGGTCCGAGTTGCCCAGCTGGCTGCGGTATTTGGGATTGGTGACAGGAGGAGTTCCTGGAGGAAGCGGCTCCGTGTCAGTTCGCATGTGGTCTCTTACATGCTCCCTCCCTGCTGCTTCTATGAGTCCTTAGCTGGCCTCTGCTCTTGCTATTTCCTCATAATTTTATTTTTTAAATCCCAATTCATTCTGCACAAAACTGATGGAATGTACGCTGGAATTCTGGCAGTAATTTTCTGGCAAAATATTCCAGACTTGCTTTAATACCAGCTCTGGCAACTGCTCCCAGCTCCGTCCGTTGGCTGCTGCCGCTTGGTTACTGCCGTGCGTAGGCTCTTCCCAAACAAAATCTGGAATCATGGAATGGTTTGGTTTGGAATGGACCTTAAAGTTCATTTAGTACCATCCCCTGCTGTGGGCAGAGACACCTTCCACTAGACCAGGTTGCTCCAAACCCTGTCCAACCTGGAATGCTGCTTTCCCAGGTTTTACCTGGATTCTGCAGCTCTCTGGGCAATGCATCCTTCTGTCTCTGATCAGTGTCAGAGGGTTTAACAGAGAGCATGATTTACCTGTAGAAAATGTGACTGGTGATGCTTCCCTGCATTGCTGACATGGTTTTGGGAAGTTCTGCCTGCATGTGACTTTGGATGAAGCCCCTGCAATCACCAGGAAGGGCATAATAATTGCAGGGACTCTAGTGATACATGGAATACCAGACAGGGGAGCCTTGTGGCTGTCTTCTAGTGTCCTCTGAGTTAAAATTCAGGGGCTGCAGTGCCACTTCGTAGGAACATTTCCCTCTCTCCCTCTACTCAGAGGGAAAAAATAACAGTAAACTGATATTTGCTTGATATTGCTGCTCCCCATTTTTGGCTTTGTTGCTCCCATTTTGTACACAGAGAAATTCAGCAGGTGCTGACTTTTTAATCGACTCCTGGCTTTCCTCTGCCAAATTACTGTATGTGGCTGTTCCTCAGTAATTTTTTCTTCAGACATGTTTTGCACTGATGCAGCTGCTGTGGAGGCCAAAATGAGGGTGTTAAGAGCCCAAAACTGGCTAAAATGGGTGTTACAACAGTGTGGCCTTATCTTCGCCTTCCCTGAGCATCCTTCTCCAGTGTTCTGGTGGTAGCTGGGAGTTCACGGGGTGTTTTTCCCAGCCAAGTCCCTCTGTCTTGGGGAAATGTCAACCTTAATGTCTTTTGACTCCTGTAATGGAGTTTGCTACTGTTTCCTTTTGCCTGTAAAAGTCAATCCACTCTGGTCTTTAAATACCAAATTTCTGAGGCAGAGGCCAGCACAGGTACCTGCTTTTAGAAGAGCTTGAGGAGTCCTTAGCCTCCTGACATTAATGGATTATTACAAGTAGTGCTCCAGTCTGGCCGTTCAAGCCTTCTCTTTACTTGTCTTTATTCTTTCTCTACAATCTTTTAGGAAATGCCTTTTTTTTGCCTTAGCAGGGTAGCCTGAGCAAGGGAAAAATATATTTGAGTGTTATGAAACCAGGCAGGGTTTGGGGAGTGGGCTGAACAAGGCATGAAGGGTTAAAGCTCCTCTGCCTCTTAATAATGCCCTGAAAAGATTAAGAGATTCAGTTGTTGAATAGAACAGAAAACTTAGGATCTTCAAGAACGATCTTCAAGCTCCAGGAACGTTTGGACAATGTTCTGAGGCACAGGGTGGGATTGTTGGGCTGTCTGTGTAGGAACAGGGGTTGGACTGGATGCTCCTGATGGGTCCCTTCCAATTTATAATATTCCATGATTTACCTGCTGAAAGCTACTCTGAGAGTATAATTAAAGAAAAATAGAAACAACTTGACCTCCTTTGGGCTTCTGTTCCTGGCCGGACTTGTTGGGGGGAGCCAAGCATTTATTCAGTTGAGTACCATAACTTCAGTTCTCTAATAAAGAGCTTTTAGTAGTTGAATAGATACAGTTGGAAAGTTTTGGGTAATTATCTCTAAACACTTGCTTCCATAACATATTTCCTGTGGTTTACTTTGGACTATTCTTCATTTCTAGTTTTTCCTGTTCTGCTTGAAACATGACTGTTAAAAAACGAAGGAAACTTTCGAAATTAGCTGTGTTTGTTTTCCCCTTCTTTAGCAACCTCATCCTTCCTCTCCTGGGTCACGGACTCTGATCTGACTTGTCTGATCTCTTTGCTTTCCTTGTCTTGTGCAAAAGATTGGATCCAGTACTTGAAAGGGTTTATCTGACCATCCCAGGTGGCTCTTGTTCTGCCCAATTTGATCTTGACTGCAGCTTCAGGAAAGATGATGATTCTCTTCCCTGGGATGATTTAAAGCAAGTTCTTAGTTTCTGTCCATTTTTCTGCTTTTGGTGTCTCTTCTCTGATAACTGAACATAAGTCTGGCTTTCTGGGAAGCTTCATGGAAGGACTTCTGCAAAATACATTTTTCTCTGTAGAAGTGTCAATCTCTGTATAGCAGAGAGAGAAGAGCAAATGTTGTGTTGAAAAGTGGAGTGTTTGAGTGCACCTGAAATATTAACCCAAATTTGAGTTTGTGCATATTTTAACTTCCTGTCTCTCTTCATTAAGATTCCAATACTGAATATTCAGGTGAAAATATTCCCAGCTCTTTGTACTGTGGCAGGAACCATATTCTCCTGTACAAACTACTTTGGTGTGATCTTCACGGGTGGAGTTGGCAAAAATGGATCCACTATAGCAGTGAGTACTTTGGGCTGCCATTTCCTCCTCAGCACGGAGGCTCTTCAGCCACAGTTTCTATTTAACATAATCCCTCTGCCATAGAAAATATTTTCCCTTCAGCTCCTTGCTGGCTTGGGAAAAATAAGTTAATATTGTATGTGTAAGAATAGTAGATTTAGGAGTCAAAGTTTTAAAATTTTTTATTAAAAGTACTCATTGTACTTTGATATTTGTTTTTGAATTAATGAGATAAACCAACTTATACAAATACACCCCTCACTGAAGAGTTAATAGAAAAATCCTGTGCAAAAATCCATTCAGATAGAATTTTTTCAAGAAGATTCTGGGTTTGATCCTTCTGAAGGATCTGTATTATTTATATTACCAAAGTGAAAGAATGAGTGGAGGTGTCTGCATAAGCACCTTCTGTTGCAGTGTTCTTGCTGCCTAAAATCTGATTTTTTTAAAAGTTTCCACCACATTCTCAGCTGCTGCGTGCTCAAGTTTCACCACTTCTTGTTCCTTTCACCACCAGCATTCAGAAGGATGTTTCTAATGTGGTTTTACTTTTAACCCCTCATTGCACACCACATGAGGGGCTTTTTGAGGTTTCTTTGCAATGTGCACATTTTATTAACTTCATGCTTTAATCTCACCACAGGGAACAAGTGTCCTCTCACCTTTTCTCCATATTGGCTCAGTGATTGCCTTGGCTGCAATGATCTACAAGAAGTCTGCTGTGCAGCTCTTTGAGAGGCACCCCTGCCTCTACATCCTGACTTTTGGCTTTGTGTCTGCCAAGATCACAAATAAACTGGTGGTGAGTGTGCCAGAATCTTCTTGAGTCTTGTTACAGGAGAACTGTTTGTAGATTATGGAGCTCTCTGGGTATTCCACTGAGTAACTTGCACTTGTTTTGCACTGAAGAGATACTTGTGCTTTGCTTTAAGTAGCTTGGAGGTGTAGCAGTCTTCTTCTGTTTGAAAGGGCAGTGGAAACCTGGAGTTGATGTTGTGGTTGCACAGGCAGCACCAGGACAGCTCAGAGCTGTTTCTCCTCCTTCCCCAGCTGTTAATTCACGCTTTTGCAGTGTATGTGTGCACATGTGTGAAGAGTTGAGCTGGAACAGAGGTGGCTGGAATCCCCCTCAGACACAAAGGGGAGGAAGGTTTGGCAGAAGGAGAGGAGTTGATAGAGCTGCTGAGGTTTGGAACACTTGCTGAGGGTTTAACTTGAAGAATTGGAGGGAAATAGGGGTTAAAATCATTAACAGGGTGGTACAAGGATGGAGGTGTCAATGAATGAGGGTTAAACAGCTCCTGCCTCAAATGCCATCCCAGTTCTGCAGGCCTCTGTTGGGCTACTGTGAGCTGGGTCAGTGCTGGACTTAACTCACAGTGGAAGAGTTTAAATTCATAGTGGAAGAAGAGTTTCTTTCTTACCAGGCCCATTTTGGTGCTCAGTCCCATCCCAGCTGTGCTGTGCAGTGAAGATGGAGTGTGGGATGGGTTCTGTGCAGGGAGGTGAGAAGGGCACACTTGAACACCAAAAATGTTCATCAAATTGTAACCAGAGAGAGGTGGTGATCCTTATGGAATGGGAGAAAAAGAAGTGGACAGAGAGAAACACCAAGTGTCCTTGACTTTTGGAGCTCCAACAGCTGTGAGTTTTTGTTTCCAGCCTCAACTTTAAAATTTACCAGTCTGCTTCCATTTCAGTGTTTGATTTCTGGTGGAAGAGGTGAGCTGGAAAACTTGTTAGTTTTTTTTTCTTGTGCTACATTCTCTGCTCTAATAAAAGATGCCTCTCTGCAAACCTAGCATCTCTGTAGCTGTGGAGCACCATGGTTCAAACAATATTGTTGCTGCCACTTGAGTATTTGACATTTTGCAGTAATGTGGCTTGAACTGTATGGTTTTGGCTTTGTTTATTCTGAAATCACTCTGCCTTTGCTGGCATATGTTTATTTCTTAAACGTCTCTTTTTTTTTTATTGCAGGTTGCCCACATGACCAAGAGTGAGATGTATCTGTATGACACAGCATTCATAGGCCCAGCATTGCTGTTCCTTGACCAGTATTTTAACAGCTTTATTGATGAGTATATTGTCCTCTGGATTGCCCTGGTGAGTCCAAGCTCATTTTATTAATTAGCTCTGCCACTAATTCATTGTGTTGGCTATGCCCAGCTGAATCCCTTGGAGGGGGTTGGATTTGAAGCAGGGTCACAGTGTCCCTGGTTTGGTGTTGGGACAGTCCTGGACACTGTCTTAGGGATGGTCTGGGTGAGGGGATTGAGGTGCTCCCAGTCAGTTTGCAGAGGACACCAGGTTGAGTGGGATGTAAATCTTCTGGAGGGATCTGGGCAGGCTGGATCCATGGTTGAGGCCAGCAGTGGGGGGTCAACCAGGCCAAGTGTCAGGTCCTCTCCTTGGGTCACAGCAGCCCCATGAAATAGTCCAGGCTGGAAGAAGAGTGGCTAGAAAGCTGGGAAAGGATCTGGTAGTGCTGGTAACAGTGGCTGGACATGAGCCCAGGTGTGCCCAGGTGGGCAGCAGCACCTGGGCTGTCACAGGCATGGTGTGTCCAGAAGACCCAGTGTGGTGTCCTGTGCTGGCACTGCTGGGCATCTCCAATACTGGGGACAGCTCTGGGCCCCTCCTGACAAGAGAGACATTGAGGTGCTGGAGTGTGTTCAGGGAAAGATATGAAGCTGGAAAAGGGTCTGGAACACCAGGAGCAGCCGAGGGAGCTGGAAGGGCTCAGCCTGGAGAAAAGTTCTGGCTCTGCACAACTCCCTGACAGGAGGGTGCAGCCAGGGAAGGTTGAGCTCTGCTGCCAGGGCACAAGGGCAAGGCCAAGAGGAAATGGCTTCAGGCTGGGCCAGGGAAGTTGAGGTTGGATATCTGAAAAAAAAATGCTGAAAGAGTTAATCAGGCATTGGAATAAGTTGCCCAGGGCAGTGATGGAGTCACCATACCTGGAAATGTTCAAGGGGTATCTGAATGTGGCACTTGGTGACATGGGTTAAGGGTGATTATGGTGGCTCTGGGGTGATGGTGGGACTCGATGATCTTGAAGGTCGCTCCCAACCTTGATGACTGTGATAGTGTAAAATTTCAAAGCACTGTAGCAAATATTCAAAGCTTAGATTAGAATATTTTGCAGATGAGTGTTACTGCCTCATTGGCAGGGTCTCTGTGAGGGGCAATGTTGGGGTGCTGTGCCTTAAGCTCTGGAATGTCTGTCATGACTCCAGCACCCATTGGGAAAAACATCCTCAATTCAGCTTATCTGGGCTTATCAAATGCTCAAGTTTAATGTACAGAAACAGTGTTAACCTTTCAGTAAAATTGTGTTGATGTGATGGGAAAAGGTGTGTGGTTATCACCATTCAGAGTTAGTGGGGCATTTCACAGTATCCCTAGCTGCTGTAACTCTTCTCCACTTTCTGATTGTAGAATTAAGAGTCTGTCTTGTCTTAGGCTGGAAGAAAGCCCAGCATTGCCAGAAACACTTTAGGGAGTGACACCCCATCTCTGGAAGTGTGCAAGGCCAGGTTGGACAGAGCTTGGAGCAACCTGGTGTACTGGAAGCTCTCTCTCGCCTTGGCAGGGGTGGAGCTGGATGGGCTCTAAGGTCTCTTCCATCCCAAGCCAGTCTGTGATTCCGTGGTTATTCCTGGAGTTGGGAGATTCAGCTCAATGGACCACAGTGCTGTGGTTGTGGAGTGTGGGCTTTTACACCCTGTGTGGCACACAAGGAACACGTGGGTATAACTGTGGATGATTTTTCTCTGTGCAGATCCTGTCCCTGTTCGACCTGCTCCGATACTGTGTCAGTGTGTGCAACCAGATCGCTGCCCACCTGCACATCCACGTGTTCCGCATCAAGGGCTGCCCCACGCACTCGAACCACCACTAGGGATGGGACCTGCCACAGGGGAATGGAGAAGGAGTTGGGTTTCTACAGGAATGGATGAAGACTTGTAGGAGACTAAGGTTAAAAGCAGATAAGAACAAAGTAATTTATAATAATCAATGTTGTATAACTTTTCTTCTTTGTTATCAGTAACACTCCTTAACTAGTCTCCTGCCTGAGAGAGTGAATTCCAAGTACGCCCTAGTCAACTTTCCATGTAGTCAGCTCTGTTGGTTCCAAGCCCAGGAACGCATGCAGGAAGAAAATGCTCTGTCTTTGTAATTACCTTGATTACAAATTAATCTCTATATGGTGAATGGATCCCTACCAACTGAAGTTTCTAATGTAGTATAATTACAGCTGCAATCTGACTTGCTTTTAATTTTAATATTTCATCATCTCTTAGTGAAATACTTGTTTAGTGTCCACTTGGAATTTATTTACTAAAGACCTGAGCTGGTAAAAACCCAGAGATATCTCACTAAGTTGTGTGGCTGCAGCAGCTGCCAGGTGGGAGCCAGGCTGGGGTGGTTTTTGCTCGTGCATTGCTGACAAAGCGGTTTCATGCTGAACAGGGTCCTGCGAGCCAAGGGGTGCCCGGCATGCAAAATAGTGTGGTATCTTTGTCAATTAATTTTATTTTTTTAAATAAACATTATCTAAAAAGACAACTTATTTCTCAATTTTCTTCAGTGGAAAAGGCTATAAGAAAAAAAAATTACTGTTTACTTTTTTATGTATAAAACTTAAGCAAATTTTCTTTCTGCTCTTAATAAATAAGAATTCTGAGAGCAACAGTTGTCTTGAGATGTATGTGTTGCTCTGTCGTGCTTGGACTTGTGAATGACAAATCTGTGGTTTAGAGAGTAGTTTTCCAGTGCTTTTATGTGGATCATGTCATTCCAGGATCTCTGAGAGCTTTGCCTGCTATATAGTGCAGTAAGTTTGGGTTTCTTTTTCTGTCATTGTTTTCATACCATTTTAACTGTGGTGAGCTGCATGAGGGACACTAAGATTAATGGAGGGTTTAATTACATGTTAATGAAGTTCACCTGGTGCCACAGGCCCTGGCACTGAGGGGAACTTCAGCCCCTGAGCAAGGGGGCTGAAGTACTGAGCAGGGAGTGTCTCCAAGCAGGATCTGCCTTGGCTGTGGGGAAGCTGCTGGGGACAGAGCTGGAATGCTGGGATCCCATGTCTGAAATCCCAGCCCTCTAACCATGGAGCATGTCTCTGAAGGTGGGAAGGAAATCTTCTGTGCTGGGAGCCCAGGCCAAGGCAGTGCCTGTGGACAACGACATGGCTCTGAAGGAATTAAACATAGCTCATCAGAAAAAAATGAACCAAAAAGCCTCACACCTCAGTAAGAATAAATCAAAACCTCCCTCAGCTCCTGAAAGTGCTGATGTGAATTTCCTATGATACCCCAGTGATTAGAAAATGTGCTCAGGAAGTGGAGAGAAAACTCAGTTCCTGCAGTGCTTGGAGAGGTTTGAAGCCCTTGTTCCCTCTCCCTGGGCAATGCTCAGTGTCTGGCTGCCATGGGCTGAGAGATAGGGCTTCCTTGTGTCCTGGCAGGGACAGGACTGGAGGGGGCATGGAGGAAGGTGGCTCTGGTTCAGTGGTTGCAGTGTTTGTGGGGAGGGACCAGGCTGGCCCTGCTGGGCTGTGCTAGGAAGTGGAGCAGAGGTGCCAAGTCCTTTGGCTCAGTCTCGGCACAGGGAAGTGCCCAGGCTTGCGCCTTCTGTGCTTGGAAGAGTCTTGGTTCCTTCCCATGGGGTGGCACTTGTCAGCAAGTGAGGTGGAGGTCATGTGTCAGCCTGGGGGCCCTGGGTGAATCAGGAACATGCTCGGGATAAGGAGGAGACTCCTCTAAGGCTTCCCCACTCCATCCTTGCACTCCCACTTTGAATCTTGTGAGCAGCAGTTTTATGGCAAGCGCAGCTGAGGGTTCTTTGGGGACCTAGCCGTGTGCTGGGGGGTCCGGTCAGGGTTCCTGCCAGGCTGGAGCCAGAGAGGGGGTTTGATTCCTGCATCCTGATAACACCTGGGGCAGCTCCCAAGTGTCCTGGAGCTCTGCTCCAAGTACCTTGGTGCCAGGAGCATCTCCATGTATGAGGTGACAGCTCTAGAATGACATTTTTAGATATAAGTGGAATTCAGGGAACTCATTAATTGAGTTTTAACTGCAATGAGTTGGGGAAAGGGTTGATCTGTACAATGCAGCCTCTGCTACTGTCCTTCAAGGGGAGCAGGTAGAAGTCTGCAAGGGAAGAGCTTGGAAGGGTTTGAACGTGCCCTTTACAAACCATGTTTCCTTTCATCAGCATGAAGTGGGTGCATAACTCTTGCTTGGAAAGTCCCTCCCTGGAGTGTGAGTAGTTTCCTTGAATCAGAATCAATCTGGTGGTTCATCAAGTCCAACCTTTGACCAAACACCTCCGTGCCCACTTACCTATGTAAACGAGATTCCTGCTCTCAGCCCTCAGGGGTTTAAGATTAGGCCACTCCAAATAATTTGTTACTAATACTTGAGACTGGGGAAGAACCAAAGCCTTTAAAAGGCTGTGCAGGACCAGACTTCCATGTGCAAAGCTAAAGCTTGTTGCTGTTCAGGAAATGCAATGGGACACCTTTTTCTGAGCTTTTCACTCCCTGGAAGTTTGGATGCCCCCAGCCAAGAAAAAATTCAATTTCTCTGCTGATGTAGTTTCGGTGTTAATCAGGGAACAGTCACTGCTGGCAATCCAAACCCTCTAAAATGCTGCAATGGCTCTGGGTATGGTGATAGATAATGGAATAAATGACCTTTTTCCACCTGCCTTGTTTGTGGCCATGGGTCATGTCAGATGTGCATGTGGGGTTGAGAAGGGGGACGGGGGATTTGTGGGCTCAGCCTGATCTCATGATAGGCCCTTTCACTTTCTGTTGTGTCAAGAAGACACTCAGGAGGAAGAACTTCTGCAGCAGCAGCACCTGGGACTGAGAACACGCCCTGCTAAAACAATACAGTTCTGCTCTGCAGGTTTTCTTCTCAGTTTGTAAAGAGAGGCTGGAAATTTCCACTGAGTGTTGTGTTGGCTCTTTAAGAACTGCTGAAGGAGTTCCCCTGCTCTGATAAAGGGTTTAACATAGGAAATGGGCAGCTAAAGACACCTCAGGGCCTCTTTCTATGTCATCAAAGTGTCAGCTTTGTTTCAAAGCACTATTTTCGTCCTATTCTCATCCTACCCAGCTTCCCCAGGTACCTCCAGTGCTGCTGTGGCCTAGCTGTGAACGTGGAATGGAGCTGCATTTCCAGAGGGTGAGGACTACAGCAGTTCAGACATTATGGCCAGGTGGGCTGGGAGTAGGATGGGAGCAGGGGCTGTTCCTGCCCTGGAGTGGTGGGAAGCACTGGGCTGTCACCCCTGTGCTGGCTCCGGCAGGGTGAACCCTCCCAGGACTGTTTGCTGGCACTGAGGGTGCTGGCAGAGGGTGACACATGCCAGAGCATGAAATTATCTTCTCCAGAGCAGCTGCATAGCAGGGATTGAGTCCCAGATCAGCAGCAGAGGCTGAGCTGCCTGCCGGCCGGGCCCCAAATTTGATGGTGTGAGTTGGCCAGTGCTCTGCTGGGAACTATGTTAACAATTTAGCAGAATAAATGAGCTCTTTCCAATTCAGGGAAACATTTCTTGGCGCTGTTTTATTTACTGTTGTAGGCTTGGATCAAGTGTTGGGCAAATCTTGAGCAGGAAGAAGGACTTAAAAGTACACTGCGGGTTATGCTGATGTGCTGCAATGTGACCCAGCCCCAGTGTCCCTGCTCCCTGCAGCCCCAGCTGAACTTTCCCAGTGTGTCCCCAGCAAACAGTCTGTCCATTCTTTGGGCATTAAAGGGAGGGGATTAAAGCCAGAACTCAACAAATAACTATAAGAAAAAGGAGAGTGACTTTTTACACAAGGAAACAATCATAGGACAAGGAGGAAGGATTTAAACTAAAATAGGAGATTTTTAGATGGGGTGTTAGGAAGAAATTCTTCCCTGTGAGGGTCGTGAGGCCCTGGCACAGGTTGCCCAGGGAAGCTGTGGCTGCCCCTGGATCCCTGGAAGTGTCCAAGGCAGGTTGGATGGGGCTTGGAGCAACCTAGGATGGTGGAAGGATGGATGTCCCCGCCATGGCAGGGGGTGGGACTGAGTGATCATTAATATCCCTTCCAACTCAAACCATTCTGGGATTTGATGATTCTAAGGAAGCTTCAGCCCTTTTGCAGCTGAAGTTCACCCTAGCCTGGCAGCTGGAGCACTGACTGTGTTTGAAAATTATATATTTTTTGATTTAAGGATGTGTTTTTGTGTATCTGTTTTCAATAGTTGAGGAATAACTTTCTGTTAGTTTTTTCTCCAGGAGGAATTAAGCAATCATACAGTCCAGTCCCTTGGGTGATTTGTAATTGTTTTCAAAAGAACTACTCCCAAAACGACGACCACTTCCCAGTTTCTCAATGAGATGGTGTTTGGCTTCACAACCAAAAGGTTTGGCATCTCCTCACAACATAATGAACAAGCAGGAGAAGGGTGAGGCAATTGGCCGTTTCCAAAGGGATTGTTCATGATATGTGCCCTTGATTTTCCACATCATTTTCTGCTGTCACTTGAACTTTGAAAAATAAATTTTAAAAACCCCAGAAAAATACCACTAACCTTTAATTTCCTATAGTTAACCCTGTACTCTCTGTACCCATGAGGAGGAACTTGTGGAGCCAGAGAAGACACCCCAGTGCCAAAAATCCCCTTTTTTCCTAACAAATAATTCCTATTCCCCGTCCAAACACATGTGGGGGCTTAACAACAAATTGATGATTTTCTTTCAGGAGGGCTGGAGATTTTCACTATGTCCAGCCATGTTTCTGTCACATTTGTGCCTGACTGGAGGAAGAGTTTGAAAATAAATGTCTTTTTATGTCTCTTGTTTGGGTGGATGTTGCCCAGCTCTGAGAGAAAAAGCCAACTGCCAGCCTGGTGGATTTCAGTTCTTGTGTAAAATTCCCAGCTGGGGCATCCAGTACCACTGCAAAAGTTGTGTTAAACTGGATTTGGAGCCAGGGGAGGAGGCATCAAGGTGGTCAGAGGGATGGAGCAGCTCTGCTGTGAGGAAAGGCTGAGAATTGGTGTTCAGTCTGGAGAAGAGAAGCTTTGGGGTGACCTAATTGTGTGCTTTCAGTACCTGAAGGAGCAACAAGAAAGAGAGTATGGACAAGGGCCTGGAGTGACAGGACAAAGGGGAATGGATTTCCACTGGCAGAGGGCAGGGTTAGATGGGATATTAGGGAGAAATTCTTCCCTGTGAGGGTGGGGAGCACACCTTCTCTGACACAACAGAGAAGCTGTGGCTGCACCTGGATCTCTGGAAGTGTCCAAGGCCAAGTTGGATGGGGCTTGGAGCAACCTGGGCTAGTGGAAGGTGTCCTTGCCCATGGCAGAGGGTGGAATTGGGTGATCATGAACATCCCTTCTGTCCGAAACCAGTCTGAGATTCCATGATTCCAGGATATTTTTGATATTTTGATGCGTGGTGGGTACCAAGTGATGTGACAGCCTGGCTGTAACATCCCAAAGAGGAGGAAAATGAAGCTCTGCCTTCATCCCCAGCCTTTGCTGGGAGAAGTACCTGGATTGGGTTTCTGTGGGTGGGACCAGTCAGATCTGCAGCCCCAGCCCAGCTTCCCTGCTGCAATATTTATTTCCTGGGTGAGTGTATTCAGAAAGGAGAACCCTCATTTAGCTTTAATCTGCTGCTGGCATCACATTTCAGAGAGGGATTGTAAGGTTTTAAGAGAAGTTGGCACCAAGACTAGACCCAAGGAGGATGGTGACACCATCCGTTTTACTCTGGGATGGAACAAATCCTTCCTCCCTCCCTGAAGCTGTTGATCAGCTGCTTCCCCCTTGACACCCCACAGCCATGTGGCCTTCACAGTTTGCTCCAGCACAAATAAATAACTTGCTGGAAATGAGTATTTTTGTTTCCTTAGAAATCCAAACTTGGCTCTATGTGGCACCAGTGATGCGGCAGCTGCAAGAGAGGAAACCACTAACCCCTCCCCCCCCACCTGCTCCTGCTGGTGTTTAACAATGACTCAGTAAAACAATATAAACCAGTTGTTAATAACAAAACCTCAGAAACTGTGCAATGGGATGTTCCTTATTTGCAAACCCCTGGTTTGTTTTAATGAGAAGTAACACTGTTTCCTACTCATCCCTTTTTGTTCCCCCTCCTAATAATTACTCTAAACCCCTGTTGTCCTGCAGCCAGCCCTGACTGCCCTCCCTGTGTGAGGTGCTGGGGGGACAAGAATTGTGCAGGGCCAAGCACTGGAAGTCACAGTCCTGGAGCAACTGGGAGTCTGTCCCTGGAGTGACCATGATCAGGAAAGAAATCCCAGCCTGGCGCTAGTTCTGTGCAAGAGTTTTCCAGTGCAACGATGCCCTGAGAAAGAAAGGATTCTTAGTGCTGCCTAGGCAGCTCAGGAGTCCCAGGTGTGCAGGAACAGAGTCCAGTGTGGTGCTGCTGGCAGGGATGTGTCAATCCCAGTCCTGCTTCCCTGCTCCCACTCTGGACTTCAGGAGTCCCTTCGGTGCTTCTTCTGTTCACGGTACTCTATTATTTTCTGCTGGAAATATGCTGTGGAGGAGAAAAGGTCATGGGTGAGGTGCTGGCATTTGGAATGGGGGATACAGGGCTGCACAGCCCTAATCCTGGGATTGGGGGATACAGGGTTGCACAGCCCAAATCCTGGGATGTGTTTGTGTCCCAAACTGTCCCGAGTTATCACCTCCACACAGAGAAATGTGGAAATGAAGTGTCCAAGGCCAGGTTGGATGTGGCTTGGGAGCAACCTGGGATAGTGGAAGGTGTCCCTGCCCATGGCAGGGGGTGGAACGAGATGCCATTTAAAGGTCCCTCCAACCAATTTGTTGGAATTTTGGGATTCTATAAGTCTATGAAATGGGGGTGGTTGCAATGCCACCCATCCCTCTCACCCAAAATAGGCTTTATTATGTTGGGTTAGCCAGAGGTTTTAATCCATGTGTTCATTCCTGTTCAGTTTTGTATTTCCCACCAGCAAGGAAGGGAGAAAGCAGCAGATCCAGCAAAAAGCCAGAATGGTGATATAGACTGGGAATAGAATAAGAAAACAATACAATAAGAAAAAAATAAGAGAGGGATTGTGCCATCCCTCTCTTCCTCCCCAGGTTCGCCCTATAAGGTCTCACATAAAAGGGCAAAGAACCAGCACCTGAGGCAGTGCCAGCAGGAGTCTGCCAGGTGGGGTGGCAGATCCCAGCCCAGGATGTCTCCATCCAGCAATACAGTTTTTGGGTGGTTTCCTTCACCTCCACTGCCCATTTGTCCTCGTCCCAGGCTAGGAGGAGGCTCAGCTCTGCCCTGTGCCCTGTAAATACCCGGGAAGCGGGAAGGACCAGCCCTGGTGCCACGGAGTTGGGGGCTGAGTTGAGTCAGTCTCCTGGCAGTTGGTGCTGTGCCCAAGCCAAATGTTTGTGCTGCTGCCACTTGTTTGCCTCAACACGGAGCTCCCGGTGAGCTGGCCCCAGCTCCAGGTGAGTGACAAGATCTAAAATGAATCATAGAATCCAGAATTCCAGACTGGTTTGAGTTGGATGAGACCTTAAAGCTCATCCAGTTCCAAACTCTGCCCCTGACAGAGTTTGCACTAGACCAGTTTGCTCCAAGCCTCATCCAAAGTGGCCTTAGACCCTTCCAGGGACGGGGAGTCACAAATGAGGATTTTTATTTTTTTGCTTGACAGGTATGGAGAAATGAGGCCATTGAGAGCAAACAGGATCTGCTCAGTGCCCTGAGCACCCTCAGCTCCCATCCCTCACCAGGCACGAGGCATCTCTGCCCCTAAACCAACCAGCCCAGGGTTCCACAGAGCTCACCTGACAGGGGAGGGAATGAGAAATGGGACCATTACCTTCCTGTGGGATCCTGCTCTTCTCCGCTTCCTCAATAAATAGGGAAAACATGTTTGTCTTCACAAACTTTTTCACAAATCTGCGACTGCTCTTGGAGGCGATGGCCTTGCAGAAGGCTCGTTCCTGGAAGCTGCCAGAGCCACTCCTGCCCCACTTGATGTGGGAAGCGTAGTGCCCAACCAGGCGCACAAAGAAGTGCACAAAGGCTTCCGACACCAGGGCATTCACCTGCTCCGAGGCTAGAAGGGGACATGGAGCATGAGAGGTGGGGATGGGACCTCTGAACACACACAGGATGGGCTTATTTTAACCTGGTCTGTGTTTGCATCACAAGGAATTACTTGCTTAGAGCCTTCCTCTGCCAATAAGCAAGGATCAGACTAATTTTGCTGAGGGAACCCTGGCTTTCCAGAGTAGCAGCATCTTAATGTTCTAAGTATTAGCAAAAATCAATTTTTCCAGCAGAATTATCTGTTCCTGCTCTCATGTTTCAAAGGACAGATGAAAAGCCAAGGGATTACCCCTGCAAATAGGGGAAGAAACATCCCAGACCAGGTGACTTTAGGAAAATCCCTTGGCTGAAGTCTCTAGCCATGGAGAGGGCAGAGCAGGGCTGTTTTACCATGACAGACATCCTTACTGTGCACGTTGTTGTTGTTATTGTGCCTGTTCAGAGATACCAGCATCTCATTCTGCAGCTTTCCAGGCAGGATCTCCTCCTCATCACCCACCTGGAAGGCAATGGGGCCGTGAAGCACCGGAGGAAATCCGGCTCAGGGGGCCATGGGTTGGGGCAGCCCATCAGTGGGGCTTTCAAAGCTCATTAATTAATCATCATCACAATGTCCTGCAGAGATGTGGGTGTGGAATATCCAGTGCATGGACCCTGCTGTACTGGCTCAAAAGCCAGGAGCAGTGGCTGTAGACATCCCCACATGCGATGTTCCCCCTGGGAGGGTGCCACTGAAGATGGCTCTGCCCCCAAAATCATAGAACCACAAAATCCCAGACGGGTTTGGGTTAGAAGGGACCTTAAAGCTCATCCCATTCCACTCCCTGCTATGGACAGGGACACCTTCCACTAGACCACATTGCTCCAAGCTCTATCCAGCTTGGCCATGGACACTTCCAGGGATCCAGGGGCAGCCATAGCTTCTATGCACAACCTGGGCCAGGGCTTCACCACCCTTACAGGGAAGAATTCCTTCCCAGAATTCCATCTAACCCTGCCCTCTGGCAGTTTGAAGCCATTTAGAAATGTGGAAGCTGCCAAGTAGCTGACACCAAAGGAGAAAAGGCCCTTTTCCTGGGGTTATCCAGGCCACACCCAGCCCCACACCCACACAGGGAGGACCTACCGCCCGGATGATCTTCCCTTCACAGAGATCAACTATCAGAGCCTGAAAGAGAGCAGGGAGTGACCAGGTTTAGCCTTGCCAAGGCATCTGGGCTTCCTCCCACCCATTTTGGGATGGGACTGGTGTGTCACCAGCCCATGAGGGTGGCAGGAGAGGGATCACCCCCTCTCTGCAGGAGGGACCTGGGCAGTGGGACCAGGGCATTCCCCACAAAGGACAATTTTTTCTGCAGGTTTGGGGGCTTGTCCCCACACAGCTTTCCTCTGCTTCAAGACTGGGATGACCCCAACAGCAGCTCCTGGAGCTGCAGGGGCAGCTCCTAGGGGAATGTGGAAGTATTGCCCCAGGTGCCGGCAGGAAGGGACATGGAGGACACCCTAATTTCCAGCCTCCCTGAATGGGAAAAGGGCACAACTAGAGCCCCTGTCCCCAGGGCCAAGCCAAACCTGGGGACACAGATTAACCGATGGCTCCATCCAGCTGCCCTCTCCTCCAGATGAAATACCTCCTCCATTGGCTGCTCCAAGACCTGCTTCAGGTGCCGCATCTGGATGCCGACCATGAAGGGTGTGGGGCAGCACACGGTGTCCAGCAGGCACTCGGGGACCACGGGGATGTAGGTGTGAGCCCAGGTGAAGGGGTACAGGAGAGCAGCCACGGCGTGGATACACTGAGACAGGACACTGTGGGACAGGCAGTCAGCAGTGATATCACAGTGGGGAGGAGGAAACATCCCACCTCGAGCTTTGCTGTGTCCTGTGACACATCAAGGGCATTTTTTATGGACATTTTTATAATAAAGAGATCAGGACTCACCTCAGCTCCTCAGCCAGGAAAATGAGCCGTCGCTCCAACATGGCGGAGGCGAAGATGTGCAGGATGAGGTGAGGACTGAGTCGCTGGAGCAGAGCCTGGAACTCCACGTGCTCCAGGTGGGCATCCACAGGCCGTGTGAGCTCGATGAGCTGCCAAGGAAGAGCCATGGAACCCCAGTTTAGGAGGGGCAACACTCCCCCCGTCCTGCCCTGGCTCCCTGAGAAGGTGATTTGGAAGCAATTAATGACCCAATGTTTGCAGCATCTGCACCATGTCCATGTACAAGGGACAAACCCCATTTCATCCTGCCAGGAGATTCAGCCTGTGCAGCGCTGAGAGCTCAGGGAAGCCATCAGTGATTTGCACTGTGGGGCTCTTTATTTGGGCACTGGATTTTTAACCCAAATGCCTCTTTTCTCCAGTATTCCCAAGTCTCTGGCAGGGGGTAGCAGGGGCATGTCCTGTCTCAGTGTCTGACAGGTCATCTGTGAGCTGCCAGGAAAGGGAGGAGTGAGGAGGGCATGACTTCTACAAACACCACAAAACCCTCTTCTGAAGCCTCTCTGGCAGGATCAGCCTGGGAATTCCTGGCTAAAATGTCCCAAAAGTGAGGGATCTAATAGATATTTGCAGGCAGGCTGGCTACTCCACTGCCTTTGCCCACAAGTCTCCCAATTCCATTAATCCCCATGGCAGTCGGACATGGTGAGTACTGAAGGGTTAACAGGACTGTGCAGCTCATGACACAGTCCTGGCCCCTCTCCCCATCCTTCACGGGGAAAATCCCCTTCTCCATGTGCCTTTCCACCAAAGCAGCATCTTTCCAGCCAGCAGCATCAGGCTTGGCTGGGCTCCACAGCCCCTTTCCAGCACAAATCCTGCCCCATCTCCACCACAGCCCATGCAGTACCCAGGATTTATTTCCTCTCCTTTCCTGGTATCAGTGATCCCATTGCTCCAGACCCTGCCCAGAGCCCCAGAGTACAGCTCCTTCAAAGAACATCCTCATTCCTCCTCCCTCTGGCAGCCCAGGCTGTGCTTCCAACCATGGCCCTGGGACAGAGCATTGAGCAACCTGCAAAGTCTTGCACAAGCTCCCTGGATGAAGAAACCCCTTAGATCATCAGCTAGGAAATTGCTCTAGACAGCAGGGATCCTGCTTTCAGGCCCTCCCTGGTACATCCATGGGATGCTCAGCATTGAGAATATTTTGCCCAGTGCCTGAGTGGATCTTCCCCATTTTTCCAGCTTGGCTTTGCCACAAGAGAAAGAAAAAGCAATTAAAAGGCTATGCCCATGCGAGTCTGGGCTGTGTGTGGGCGCAATGAGATCTTCGCATCCATGCCTGGATCAGATCCTTTCTCTACAGGAAAAGACTGGGCTTGTCACACACCCGCACCTGCATGCGGGGCTAAACCAGGCAGGAATCAAGACTGGGAGTTGAGTACAGTGGTATGGAGAAGAGTATAACCATGGAATCATGAGGGTTGAAAAGCCCTCTAAGATCATCAACTCTATGTTCACCACTAATCCCCATCCCCAAGTGCCACATTTCATGTATTTTTTTAACACTTCTAGGGATGGTGATTCCACCACTGCACTGGACAGGTGTTGCCAGTGCCTGACCACTTTTGGGAAGAACTTTGCAGCCCATGACAGCCCTGGCACCACTGTGCTCCCCAACCTGCTGGAAGAGCTGACACTGGCTCAGGAGCAGGAGCAGCTCCCAGTCCCTGGCACAACAGGCCCCTCCCAGGCCCTGGCACACACCCTACTCCCAGCCCCTGGCACAACATCCTGCTCTGGCATCAGCGCCAGGCAAGTCCCAACACGGTGTGCAGAGAGGTTTTGGTGCGCCAGTTCCAGCTCCAGGCTGGGGGAGCTGCAGAGGATGCAAAGATAGGGCGGCATCCCCTGGGGATGGGCTCCATCCTCATCCTCACTGCTCCCCTCTTGGATCAGGAGAGAGATAACACCCATATTCCCAAGGGATGAGGCCCCTGGCAGCCTGACCCACCCTGCCCTGCTATGGTGAGCACCCCTGGGTGGTGCAGGTGTGGAGAATGCTCCCAGATATAGACCAGGAGGTGCCCCCGAGTCCCCCACCAACCTCTGTGCCCGACTCAGGGATGAAGCTTTTGATGGTGACAGTTTTCCCTGGAGCTGGGAAGGGTGATTCCCGAAGGCCCTGCATGAAGGGGTAGATCACTGCCATGGATATTTGGCGCCTCTTCTCTACCTCATCCAGGATCTGGGTGAGAAAGATGTGAGCTGGGAATACTCAGCAGATAAAGGAGCAGTTGTCAGGGCCACCACTGGGCCAGAGCCACCACGTACCTACCTTGGAGAAGAGCCCAAAGCAGCCCAGGCAGCTGATGATGCAGAAAACCTCAGGGAGCCGGACACCACGCCCGGATGGCTGGAAGAGTGTGGGAAAAGGATTTGAGCATCTCCCAGCCCCCTGCACCAGCTCCACACTCTCCAGAGGGATCCTCACTTTCTCTCCTCAAATTCCCAGTCACCCAGTGGGGGATTTTCAAAGCTAGAGCCAAGGCCAATGATGCAGTGATGTTGGAAAAGCAGAGGGTGCCCAGAGAAGGTGATTTGGGTGTCTAAGCTGTTAATTATTTTGGTGCAAAGTCCTTTGGCATGTTTCCAAACTCTCCTCCCACCCAGACACACATTCTCCAAGACATCCTGCCCCACCATCCTTGGGGTTAATCCTGCCTCCTGCTACAACAGGGGCCATCGAGATGAGTTCTTCAACTTTTTTTTCGCTTTCCAACTGGACTATCCTGGGTCTGTTTGCTCTCTGCACTTTCAGCCCTCCAGACATCCAGTTCCAACAGCCTGAGCTCATCCCTGGATGCCAAAATGGGAAGGTTCACCAGGATGAAGGGGTGGCGGATTCAGCAATTCCCCAGGCTGTGGCACAGGGATGTCCTCCTGGATTTATATCCCTGTTTAAAGCAGCAGCCAGGCAAGACCATTGCACCTCAGACCCCTGAGCTGGTCAAACCCGCAAGCTGAGAAACAGCCACTGCTCAGTTGCAGTTTTTGGGGATGGGGCTGAGGGCTCCCAGCTCCTTGGCACCTGGATGGCTGCACTGACATCCCCATCCTGATCCCAAGTGGGATTTGCAGCCATCCTGACCACTGCAGACATAGGAAAGGAGCCAGGGAAGCTGTGGTAGCCAGTGGAGAATCACAGAACCATTAGGTTTGGAAAAGCTCTCCAAGATCTCCAAGTCCAAAAGTAGCCCAGCACCACCACATTCCCCCCTAAACCATATCCCCAAGTGCCACATCCACAGGCTTTGTTTCCTCCATCCAACATCTGAGTTATGCCTCAGTGGAGAGCTTTAAAAACCCCCTCTGGGTGCCCTCTTGCTGCTTGTCATTGCTGTGGTCAAGGCTGGTGGCTTTCTGAAGCACGTCCCTGAGAACTGAACTCTGGGCCTGGCAGGAGGTGACGTGTCCCACCGTGGTGGGGAGGTGACACCCCTGATGGGTGTGGGGTGGGGAGGCCTCACCAGCAGCCGCCTGCAGTAGCCGATCTTCCTGCTGCCATCCACGTTTGTCAGGACAAAAGAAAAAGTTTCGCTGCAAGGAGAGAAAACACGTGGGGCTGGGATGGACTGGGCTGGGCTGGGCTGGGCTGGTCCTTCCAGCCCTCAGGA
Source organism: Leptocoma aspasia (assembly GCA_013399835.1). Lineage (NCBI taxonomy): Eukaryota > Metazoa > Chordata > Aves > Passeriformes > Nectariniidae > Leptocoma > Leptocoma aspasia. Next base: position 191,381 of record VXAX01002148.1, on the reverse strand, counting down.
GTCCAACAGGGGGGGGACTCCAGCCCAGACCCTGCAGTGGGGCAGGTACCTGGTGAACTCAGTGATAGGCACCCAGTTGTTGCCATCGGGGAAGCAGAAGAGGGGGATGGCTTGGAGCAGACGTTCCTCCTCCTCCTTCTGGCCCTTCAACAAGTTCTCACGCTGAAAGAAAGCAGTGCCAAGAGTCAGGGAGATGGAGGGTCCTCATTGTCACCAGGAATGGGGTGGGATCAGTAGAATGAGGTCTGTCCCAAAGCGACCCCCAGCTCTGAATGATGCAGAAGGGGCCTGCACATGTCTGGACAAGCATCTCCCAAAAATCCAAATTTTGACTTTCAACCTATGGACAGTGAGGCAAAGCAGAGGGATCTTTGGGAAACTGGGATCTCTTTCTGTGCCATCCCCCTGAGGTGTGATTTCCCCACTGTGGTCTCCCTTTTTGGAACAGGAGGCCAGGGATATCTCCTGGGAGTTTCCTTCTGGGGTTTGTGGCCCTGGGCTGGGATCATGGGGAGGGACAGATGGTCCCAGCAACCCCAACCCAGGGCAGGCAAAGCCCTGGGGTCTGGGGCTGTGATTCAAGGGCATGGGGCACCTTTCTCCTTCCATAGCTTTAATGATGTGGAAGGAACAACATCCCTTTCTCCTCTAAATGTGGAAAACTAATCTTATCAGAAACACAGGACTAAATACCTTTGGGAACTGGTAGGTTATCTTGGGTTCATAATGTCCATCTGGCATCCTCTTCAGCGACACCACCACCAGGTACTCAAAGAAGAACTGTCCAGGAGAGTAGAAGACTGAGCTCCGTTCCCCCAGCTTCCCCTGTGGTTCCCGCAGGGGGGTGTTTTCTGCAGCAGAGGCCCCATATTTTCCTTCTGAAGCCAAAAAGATTCCAAAAAAATCTGATCAGAGTGCAATAAAAGGTGTGAGGTGTCCTGAGGGCAAGGGAGGAGTTGCAGAGTTACATGTGAACTGGCTAAAGTGACTGGAGGGAACCAGGTCCTGGTGCCCAGGACTTTTGGTCCCCAGAAATGAACAGCTGGGGACATGAAAAGGAAAGAGAAATAGCTTTTATGAGTATTTTAGGGAAAATCCTAAGACATCCCAAGCCTTCCTTTGCCCCAGCCCTTTGCCCCTGAGGGCAGAAGGATGCCCAGAGCCAAGCGGGTACATGGAATGAGGGAGAGCAGATGGGCTCTGCATTAAACATCTGCAGGGAGGTGTGGGAACGTGTTTATAGCAGTTAAGTTTATTCCCTTAGGGGAAGTAAACAGCAAAAAACCAGCCCAGATCTTGTTTGAGCACCTCCTAAACCTCCAGTCAGATGAATCCCAACCTCTCCCTGACAGATGTCCTGGGAACTGCTGATTGCAAATGAGCTACTCAAGGGTTTTCCCTAAACCACAGCTCCCAAAGCAAAGCAGCTCCTGGAGATTACACCCCAGTACTTGTTGGGCTGGTTGGGGAGGGCAGCTGGGAACACCCTGAACAACCAGGAATAGGAGGGAAAGAGCCCCATCCAGCATCTCCAAGGGCCCCGGGATGACCACAGTGGGACAGTGAGATCCAAGGGCTGGAAAGGAGAGGAGTTAAATGCCGGACAGAGACTGCAGCCAGGCCATGCTCTTCCCTCTCCCAGAGGCCACTTGTGCCTCCCTTTATACCTTGTTCTTGACACAGAAACTGTCCCATCTCTGATTATGGTGGGGAGCTGGAGCAGAAAAGTTGAGCTGCTCTTTTAGGAATAGCAAGGAAAATAAGTATGTGGCTGGATGAGATTACTGGCTCTTGCAGTTTGTCCCCAGATCCCAGAGTTTGTCCCTGGGCTTTTCTAGTTGTGCCACAGCTGGTTAGAGCAAGGCATGGCCGTGATCAACTATTCCCATTATTCTTCTCCATGTATGGCATCCTCCTCCAAAAGCAGTGCTGGTGGACACCCTGCCCACACGTCCCTCCAGCTCCAAAGCTACCTCCTTTAGTCTGGAAATGCCTCTCCAGCCTTTGTTCCATGTCACTAGGAGCTGATGGTAAGAGAAGGCTCATAGGAGGAGGTGACACTCATGGTCCCATCACAGGATGTTCCTCCCCAGGGACCAGAAATGTCTTTCCCAGCTCGGGGTGGGGCTTCGTGCACCCTGGGGCTGCCTCACTTCCACATACAAAGTCCTTCCTCTTTGGCAAGGTGAAATTCATCCCAAAGAGGTCCTTTTGCGGCAGGTGAAGGATGAGACCTGGCTGAGGATACCTCTGGTTTATCCTCGTTGGGGATCATCCTGGACCTGCCCAAGGAGGTGCTCCAGGCCAGGGAAAAGGTTGACAAGATGTGCATTGCTTTTCCTGCTCTTCCTTGGGATGCTCCAGCAATGGCTTTGGTCTAGTCCCACCTCTGACCCCGGCAGGAGGTTGTTGTTGGGGGAACCCCAGGGAACAAGGCTGTGCCATGAGAGGGCTGCTGGTGTTCCCCATCCACGCTGGACACCGGCATTGGTTGTTTTCCCATCACCAGGGCAAGATGAAAGTGCACTTAAATCCTGCCTATCCAGTCCCATTCTGCATTTCAGAGAATACCAGATGTGCTCTCCAGCAAGGACTGCATTTGCACTTTGTCCTGGGGTTTACAAGCAAACAAGCCAAACCTGCTGCTCTGGAGAACCTGGCCACGCCAGGCTTCAGCTCTGCCTCTCGCATGTGGAAGTGGGGATCCCCTGGCAGTGCCAGGTCTAGCTGCAAAGCCCTCACTGGCAGAGCTTAAATCCCTCCAAGACCACAACTCCCCATCCCTGGGCTGGAAGAGGAGCTGCAGGGATGTATGGAATGAACTGTCAGACAGGCTGAATGTGGTGTCAGAGATCCTAGCGCTGCCCCAAACCAGCGGGATTCACAGTGCCTTGTCTCCCGGGAACAGAAGCCAGGGTCACAAGAGCCAATGACTCTCCCATAGCCCGTGTCAGGAAGATTTGGGGAGCACCCTCAGCCCCCCAGCAGTGGGAGCATCCCTTGCGAGTAGGGGAAGGAGGCGGGTGGCCAGGGGGGCTCTCATAACTCCCGGATGGAAAGTGGCTGCTGGTGACGCGGATCTTCACCCTGAGAGGGCAAAGGCTGCCGCGGGCTTTTCTTATCGCCGAGGGCTGCGCTCAGCCCCACTCTGCCTGTGGCACAACCAGTTTCTTTCCTCCCGGAAAACTCCTGACCTCTGGTGCGCCAAAGTTTCCCAACCTGGTTTGCGTGGGAGCTCAGCTTCCCGTGCCGCCCAGCTGCGTACCTGCCTCAGCGGAGAGGAAATGGCTTTGGCTTTATCAAACCTCGAGCAACATCGAGCTCATGCGGAGCCGGAGCCAGCACAAAACAGACAGGGAGGGGAGCGCAGTAAGCCCCCCAAATCCATAGATTGCTCCAACCTGCTTTGTTCTGGCTTGAGATAAGGCAGCCAGAAAACTCTGATGATCCTTTCGGTATCTAGGAGATGATCAGAAATCCCAAAGGACCAATTCCTGCACCGCCTTATGAAGGTTCTGCAACACCCAACTTGACGGTATCTTCAGGGGCACCGTCTCCCTCGTGGGTCCCCTCATGGATACCCCCACGGGTGTCCCAGATGCCACGCGCCGGCATGCCCTACGATGCCTTATTCAGTGGGGACGTGGGGAGATAGGGGGGGTCGCTCCTGGGGCTGGGGTGGGCTCAGTTGGGAAGGGGTGGGCTCCCGGGAGATGCGGTGCAGCTCTCGGGATGGGCTGAACCCCCGAGAACGCAGCAAGAGATGCAGTGAGTCCCGGGCAGGCGGCCCGAGCTGGGCTCCGTGGGGTGGGGTGCGAACGGGCAGGGCTGGAGGGACCGAGCCGCCGCCGCTGCCGCCGAGTCGCGCTGCGCTGCCCGGGCGCGCCCCCGCTCCGCCCGCAGCCATCGGCTCCCGCAGCCGCGGCACCGGGGATGGACCTGTCCAAACACCGACACCGACACCGGCACCGGCACCGGCACCTCCCGGAGCCCCTCACCTCCACGGCCCGTGCGCCGCAGGCTCCGTCGCAAGAAATTGCCGATGGAAGCCATGGTGGCCTCGGCGCGGCGTGGCCCCGTCGCCGTCCCGGTGCGGTCCCGGTGCGGTCCCGGTGCGGCCCCGGCCCGGCCCGGCGGGGAAGGCTTGGCTTCCGCCCGCCGCGCTTTCGCTTTCCCGGGGGAGGAGGGACCGCACGGGGCGGGGAGGAGGAGGAGCGGCGAACCGGGCAACACCTGGCACCGGCCGGGCACGGGGGACTCGTTCGGGAAGAGCGGGCACTGGGGCACGGGGTAGCCCGGGAAACCGGGAAAAACGGGCAATGGGGGCCCGGGAGCATCGGGAATGAGGGGAGCAGGGAGCCGAGAATGCCAGGAGGAACTGGGGATGAGGGATCCGGGAGTACAGGACATGGGGTAAGGGAAGAACTGGGAATGGGAGTCCTTGGGAGCATTGGGGAGGAGGAGTCGGGAGCACCGGGCACGGAGGTCCTGGGAGGAACCTGGATGCGGGTGTCCTGGGAGCATCGGGAATGGGGGAGGCGGGAAGGCCTGGTTGCAGAAGAGCAGGAGCATCGGGCACGGGGTAAAGGGAGCACTGGGATCTGAGACTGAGCGGGCACGATGGTCGTGGAGGCAGCGGGAAGGGGGAGCTGGGAACACCCCGAGTTACAAGGATGCCAGGAGGAACCGGATATGGGACATCCAGGAGAATCAGGCATGGGGACACCCGGAGCACCGGACACAGAGGGAGCTGAGCGTTCCCTCAAATGGGGCTGGGCATCCTAGTGGGGAGCTGGTCTAGGCTGGGGCACAGGGCGCGACTGTGCACAGGGTGGGAATCGGGGTGTGGACACTTGGAACAAGGTTTGCCCTACATCACAGGGGACAGAATACTCATTCCCCAGTACTACAGCATTGCCCAAACCCTGCTCCAGTCTCCCGGCCTCCTCCAAGCCCTTTTTTCCCCGGGACCCCACCAGTGCCAGGACCGGTGCCCAGCGGTGCTCTGCGGGGTCGGAAATGGCACTGACCTGTCCCCTCCAGGGTACAGATGTTTTTGCGTCTCTCGTTCTGCAGTGTGGTGGGGAGTCAGCCCGTCACCCGCTCCGGTGACTCCACCGTGCTTCATTCCCATTCTGTGAGCTGTGAGCTCGTCCTGACCAATCGGGTACGCCGGCCGGGGTGTGCTTTACCTCGGGCTGGCGTTTCTCCACCGGTCAGAGATTTATCTTCCCTCCCAGAGATACTGAGAGGTCCTTTGTCCAGCTCTGGGGCTGAAGGCCACTTGCCATCCGCCTTCGTTGCAGGAAGGAAGAGCAGTGTCCTGGTGCTGCCATCCGGGGGTTTCCCTGTCTCGGGCGTGCTGGGACACTGCGGAGTTGCTCGGCTTTGCCGGGTGGTTTCGCTGCTCCGCACACACCAACAGGGAAAGTCCCTTAAAAACCAATGATATCTTTAAAAGAAAAATCCCCCTTTCCCATTCTCAGCCTGTCCGCCAGTATTTCCTCTGCTGTTTTTGGGTAGTGCTTATGCAGTTACTAAGGTCGTTCCAAACCAAACAATTCTCTGATCCGAAAATTGAAGTAATGAATATCTTCTGTGATCCTAATTAAACACACAGAGGGATCTTGGGCACTGCTACCGGTTATTAGACTCCAGGTGTGATGAGCTGTGGACAGTTTTCAGCCCCAGTGCCAGCGTGAGGCCGTTTGTAGCTGTAGAGCAGATTCCCTACACCAAATGTCCTCATCTTTTTTATTTTGCAACATCTCTCATCCCTCTCTCTTTCCCGAGTGGGTGCTGGAGCTCGAGGAATGGCCTTCGCCAGCTTGCAGAGGTGGTGGATGCTTCCAAAATTCATCCCTACAGGGACGCGTGCCTCTGATTCAACCAGGGTGCTGCCTCCTGATTGGGCTTATCAGGGAATTGCTGGTCCAGGAGTCTAATTTTGAGTGGGTGGGAAAGCATTTGTGCGTCTTGGAGGAGAGGACAGTGTGTTTGTTTGTGCACAGGGCTTGTTCCCAGGACAAATTTCCTCTTGGCAAAAAGGAAAAGAAAAAATTAGGGGTTTCTCCCTCGATTTTAGAAGAATATGCCTGCTTCCTGGAAACTGGCTCCACCTTAGGAAAACAGCTGCTGCTTTCAGCCAGGAGAAAACCACCGAAATTCTTTGATTTTACACCCATAAACACAAATTTTCCCCCCAGCTTTTTCCATTTAAGGCAAGTCTCTGACTGCGATCCCACCTCGATAACGCCGTGATTCCGCTCAGGCGGCTTCTGTGCGGGAGTAAAAGCGCCGTGTTCCAGCCACAAAACCTCTCGCTCCCGAGGAAACACTGTCCCTTTGTGCCACTGCACAATCCAGCAAACCTTCCGTTGCTGAGAGAGGTTGAACTTTTGAATATTCCCACTGAAAGCTCCTTTCTGCAGGAATTCGGCCGCCCGTGGGGACAACAAACGGGAGCATTGTGGGATCCTGGGGGCGCTGGCCACCGCTGCCAAAATAATTTCGCTTCTCTGACCAACCCCAGGGAGTTTTGTGTTTGGCTGCTTTTCCCTTCTTGAAGTGCCGGTGCTGCTGAATACGCTCTGCAGTTCGGCTTTCTGCAGGCACGGTGTGCTCAAACTGCAAATATCCCGCGGCGGGAGCGGGAGGAGAGCGTTGGGAGTGTCCCCCGCATCGCCCTGGGACCGAGGTGTCCTCATCGCTGGGACCCCGCTTGCACCTCAGCTTCCTCGTCCTTCTCTGGGCTCGCAGCCTTCGCCTGACCCCGGTGTATCTTCCCTCCTTCCCCATCCCCTCGCTGGGTGCCGGAGGAGCTCAGGTGCTGTGTGAGCCGTTTCTATTTTGCACCCAGGCTGGGACTGGGGCTTAGAAACGGAGGATGGAGTGCAGTCGCAGCATCCCTGGCAGGGTGACCACCGAGGGCAGCCCGAGGATGGTGGGGAACCCAACGCCCTCTTTTCCAGCCTTTCCCATGTCAGGGAGTTTCTTCCACTGGATGGCGGCATTAGAGCAAAGAAATCTCTCCTGGAGAGGAGGACCTTCACTGGAGAGACTTTCCCCTGGTTTTCTGGCTCCCGGGAGGTTTGTGCTCGGGCTGAGGATGTGTGGGTTCAGCACACTCGTGTTTGCACCGTTCCTGCCACTTATGCTTAGCTCTCTGCCCTGTTCCATGCTCCATGGTTCCTTCCAGGACCCTAAAACAGGGTGCCATGGAACATCCTCTGCCGGCTTCTCTTTCCCTGTGGGTGCAGAGGGACCTGCTGGGGGCTCAGCTGGGACACACTGAGCCACAACCAGATGCAAAGCAGACCGAGACTGGGGAACAAAAAGAGATGTCAGCCCTCATGGTACACCAAAATCCCAGTTTCTTAGCAAGACACATCCCTTATTCACCTAAAGCCCTCCATGTTCCAATTGCTGGGGTGCAGAGACCCCATGTCAAAGTCACACACCCAAAAATAGCTTATTTTTGAATGGAAAAAATTTGGGCCCAATTTTTCCATGGTGGTTGCAGAGGAGGCTCCAAAGCTCCCAGGCACTGGAAAACAAAGAAAATCTGGCCACTTTTCCTTGCACCTCGTGGTTTTAACCCCAAATATTTCAATCCACCTTTGGGATTTCATGGACGTGATGTTGGGCAGAGGGGCCTGTGCAGTGCTGGGTGGACAGGGAAGGTTCATGCTGGGCTGCAGCCCCTTTGCAAATACAGTGCAGGGCAAGTGCTCCGAGACTGTTTTCTGGCCAGGGAACATCTCAGCTTACAGGCTTCCAGCTGGGCTGGCATTGCTGTTGGCACATGGGCAACCACAGATCACCGAATCACAGTAACCCCTGAGCTGGGAGGCACTGTCAGGGATCATCCAGTCCAACCCCTGCCCTGCACAGACACCCCAATAATCCCACCCTGTGCCTAAGGGTGTTGTCCAAATGCTCCTGGAGCTCCAGCAGCCTCGGGGCCATCCCTATTGCCTGGAGAGGCTGTTCAGTGCCCAGCACCTGCTGGGGGAAGAATCTTTCCCTGGTTTCAAACCTAACCCTTCCCTGACACAGCTCCGTGCTGCTTTTGCTGAATTATTTTCCCTGCACTCTGAGGACAGTTCCATACAGCATCACAAGTGGGAGCTGTCCCACAATGACAATAAGCAGGAACATTATTTTTAATATCAGCCCGTGCTGCTGTTGCACTTGACCTTGGCAGCTTTTTATTTTGTAATATTTCGACAAGGAACAGGAGCTCAGCTACACTGACAATCTCCTTCTGACAGGCAACTTTTTCTGCTCTCCCTGATACAAACATGAACGACCTTCTGTGGCCAACACAAATCTTTTTGAGAACTCAGTGACAGGAGCTCTAAGCCTGAAATAAATCAGGGTGTTCACTCAAACAGCACGGATGGAAGAACAGTGGCAATCAGGGTTTCAGTCCCACATTCCTCCAGAACTTTGATGGAATACTGCTCTGGATTGAAGTGGTTTCCTCCGTGGCATTCTCAACACAGACAGCTGCATCCAAACTACAAAATGGGCTGGAAAGGGTTGAGCTACAGAACTCTCAGGTGTAGCCTGGGATTTTCCTAGGACCTCCTGTGATGACCCAGTGATTTATCCTGGGTGAAAATGCCATCTGCAAGATATTTTGTCCTTGGGAAGGTGTTTCAGGGGTCAATCTCCTGCAGGATGCAGAGCCTGTGGTGATTTTCCATTGGAATGCACCTGGTTGGGGCTCCCAGGTACTTGATGCCGCTTTTCCTGCTCAGTTCCAAGGGCTTCTCCCTTCTTTTTGTCTCACAGGCTGAATGAGCCCTCAGCTGAGCTTGGAAAATTTGTGGCATGTCTGGAAGCACCAGGGTCCCACCTCTTGGGTGGCTTTTATATCCTGGGCATTCTTACCTTGAAGCACTGTGGAAAGCCCAGAGATGGGGTGCTGGGAACTCTGGAAACACTGGGGACACTGGGGAGGGAGGAGTAAGATGATGGTGCTGGAGATGACTTGTCCCAGGGAACACAGGATGATGCTGGAAAGGGTCGGGACAACTGGTGGGAGCTGCGTTTGTTTGATAAAATAAGGGAGGAAATTGGGGATTTTCCAAGGTAGTCTGGAAAGGAAAAGGCAAAGAAATCAGAGGGTCAGTCCTGCTCCTTGTGAGCACGGGGTGAGAATCCACAGGAGTGGGTTGCAGGACCCCGCATCCACACTGGCCCTAGATTTTATCCCATCTTCTTCAAAAAGCAAGGATTTGCAGTTTGGTGCAATTCCTGGGAGCTGGAAGGTGTGAGGTGAGGAAGACCTGCCCCCCCAGTTACACTGGCAGGGCTCCAACACACGACCCCAAAGTGAGCTTTAAGATTTGCTAATCTCAAAATATTGTTGGCACTCAGAGCAGTGATTTACTGTGTGTTTTGCCACAGCAAGTACTTTCCAAAAGGCCATGCTAAGTTTACACTGGAGCTTCTGGGATCAGATAACTGGTCCTGGCAGCTCCCTCCTTGTCCCCCCCGTCCCTCCTGGTTGCCGTGCTGGGGTGCAAAAGGACAGCACAACTTCTTCTGCAGCCCACAAGAAGAGCTAATCACAGTTACAAGCAGCATTAAAAAAGGGACCAGCAAAGGTGTTTTTCCTTGTGCAGGTGGTGGGATGGGACTGGGTCATAGCCTGGCTTGTGGGAAGATGTGAAACTTTTGGAGAGTCCCAAAGCTTTACCTTGAAGTCACAGCGACAGGGACAGAAAAGAGCCATTCCTTGTGCCCAGCTGGGCCATGTCCACCTCCCCAGAGTTTTGCAGGTTGTGAAAATAAATCAGCTTCTCACCTTCAGTGCCAGCCAGTGCGGGCGACAGCCGTGCACATCACTCGGCATTCCTGCAGCGTTTGAGCACCCCAAGAGATCTCAAGGGCTTTACAGGTGCTGGGCAGGAATGACGCCTCCAGCCACCACTGCCCTCTGGGATCCTGGGGCATTTCCAGCCTGCAGAAAGGATGGGCTCCCTCAGCATGTCAGCTGTGTCACAGAGCAAGGGGTGGGTCCCTGCATCCAGCTCACTGTGCCATGGAATCCAAGACTGGTTTGCATTGGAAGGGACCTCAAAGACCATCCCATTCCCACCCCCTGCCATGGGCAGGGACATCTTCCACTATCCCAGGTTGCTCCAAGCCCTGTCCAACCTGGCCTTGGACACTTCCAGGGATGGAGCAGCAACAGCTTCTCTGGGCAACCTGGGCCAGGCCCTTCCCACCCTCACAGGGAACAACTCCTTCCCAGTATCCCATCTAACCCTGCCCTCTGGCAGTGGGAAGCCATTCCCCCTTGTCTTGGCACTCCAGACCCTTGTCCCAAGTCCGTCTCCAGCTCTCCTGGAGCCCCTTTAGGCACTGGAAGTGGCTCTAGGGTTCTTCCCAGAGCCTTCCCTTCTCCAGGTGAACACCCTTCTGCTCTCCCAATCTGGCTCCAGAGCAGAGGGGCTCCAGGCCTCAGAGCAGCTGTGTGATGTCCTCTGGACTCACTCCAGCAGCTCCATGTCCTTCTCGGGTGCTGGAACCCGAGAGCTGGAGGCAGCTCTGCAGGTGGGGTCTTACCTGAGTGGGGCAGAGGGGCAGAATTCCCCTTCCCCTGCTGCCCACGCTGTGGGATCAGCACAGTTAGCTCAGGAGGTTTTTTGAGACCCAGCACACATGGCTGGGGCACATTAAGCATCAACACCCCAAGCCCTTCTCCCAGGGCTGCTCTCAGATTTTGTGTGACTGAGAATTTCTCATCCTTCTTTAGAGTCAGCACTTGGAAGGCAGAAGACCCCCATCTCTTCCCCTTGTGTCTGGATCCCTTGGAATCTCTGCCACCTCCTAACCCCCAGGAGATGGGTAAGAGCCAAAGCCACTTCCAGGCTCCTCCCTGGCTCTCACTGTCCTTGGTCATGTCCAGCTGGAGGTTTTGGCCTTTCCATGCAAGTATCCAAGTGTCCCTTTGGCATTGACTTGCTCATGGACAAGGAGGATGAAATTGGAGCATCTTCTGTGGCTGTTTCTTTGCAGATTATTGGATCAACAGATCAACCCCGTACTGGTCTTTGAGCACCATGTCTTGGCCCAGCTGCTCTGGAGGTGTTTTGGGGAAACGCTTCTCCCAGGGATGGCACGGGGCTGTCATGCTGTGCTGAACAGCACAGGGAGCAGCTCCTGGGTGCAAGCCCCTGCATCTAGAACAGGGTTGGGCCACAGCTGGCTCTGGGGATACCAGGGACTCCAAGGACCAGGCATTTCTAAAGCTTGGCTGGGAGGATTTCACTATCTGGAGGATTTTGGCAGCACCCAGCATGGGGACAGCTGGATTGTATGTCCCCATGATGCTCCCTGGTGGCAGTAGGGAAAGGATGCAGGTGGGCCCTGTTGGACAACCCAAACTGGTGTGTATTCTCAGTTTACTGGGACCAGGCGGAGGTCACTGGCATTTGGGGATGCTCCAAATCTTCACATAGCCCTTCTGACCTAGCAAACTTTCCTGGGAGGGGGACACAGTAGAGAAGTTCTCAAATAAAGGTGTTTGGGTTAGAGAGGGATGGACCCAGGACATGCTGTCCCAACAAGGGAGCAGATCCCATTTGCTTCCAAGAATCCTGGGAAGGGACAGCCGTTCCCAAACACCCTGGACATGGCAAGGTGCAGGCAGGCCTTGTGGCCACCAGCACACTGGCCTCAAGGACTTCCTCGGGACATCACTGCCCCATCTGAAACATGGCTGATCCCAGTACCACCAGTGTCCCCAGCGGTAGGGCAGGTCTGGCTGCAGGACATCCTGCTGGTCCTGCCTGCTCTCAGCTGAACAGGGATGCTCCAGGATGGTGCTTGGCAGAGTCCTGCAAGGACCAGGAGTGGGTTGAAGGGAGCAGGGGGGAGGAGGGGATGGGGAGAGCACAGGGAAGGTAAGGGTGCCAGTGAAAACATGTAAGGGAAGGAAAGGAGGTGTTGGATGTGAGAAAATATAAGAAGAGCTGGGAGGGGAAGTGGAAACACCAGTGTTGGTCCTACAGGAGGGACTAGGTAGGAGCAATGGCCTTGAAGACACTCAAGGTGGCCTTAAATCCTTCATGGAGGTATGGGGACCTGATGAAGGGGATGCTGAAGGTCAAATGAGTGTCTAACCCTGGGCTGTTACTGGCCAATGTCATGGTGCACCCTGGCAGGGGTTTCAGTCTCTCAAAGTCCTTAGGGCAGGGCTGGACACCCTCCTGGGAAGTGGCAGTGCCTGGTCCTGCGTGGGACTACAGGCAAGGAGATGAGCAAAGCAGGCTCTGAGAAGTGGTGTCTGTCCTGGTCCAGAGCAAACACTGAGTTCCCTGCTGGTCCTAGTCCATACTGAAATTTGCCCTTGGTGCTGGTGGAGCCTGGGGCTGAGCTGTTCCCTCCCCCTTCTCCAGCAGAACCTCCCAGCTCCTTTCTCAGGAGAGAGAAGCAGCTGGTGTGGCTCTGGTCCCTGGGTACAAATGCTCAGAATAAACCAGCAAAGGGGCTTTGGAACAATTCCGGCCTTCCTGAGCTCCTGGTTTTAATGAAGAAAGAAAACCTGAGCTGCTAATTGCAGCTTCTCCCTGCTACAGGGCAGGGCCAGCCAGGGCAGGTGGTGACAGAGCCTTATTGGCGTCTCCAGCTGCTGTCCCCAGGCCTTGGTAGAGGTGACTCTGGGCAGACTGAAGAGACTGGGCCTGACACAGCCCTGTCCCTGCAGGCTCTCTTTCCTAGGTGAGCTCCTGCTGGCAGCCCCAGAAGTAGGGCAGGGCTGGAAAAAACCCAACCCAAGCAGAGCAGTGCCCCAGGACTGGCATTGCTCCTGGGCACACTGCAGGTGACAGCTGTGGTGCCAAGGTGCGTGAGGGTTCCTGCTGGCATGGCACGCTCAGGCCCAGCTGGCCCTGGGTGCAGCTGCTGCAGGTCACTGCCCTGGAGCTCCTGCCCTGCAGCTCCTGCTCAGGCTGTGCTGTCCCCTCGTACTGTGACTGTAATTGTGGTGGCCCCACAGGTGGCCCTGTGGCAACCATTTTGGCTGTGGGCAGCAGCTGATGCCTCTCTGTGATGGTTTTTCCACTGCAATGCTGTCTCAGGCTGGAGGGAGCACAGAACTCCCTGGCTCAGCTCCCAGCAAGTCATGGGGCAAAATCAGTACATCTCTGCATGGGTTTTCCTATTTTTTTATCCCATCCATCTTGGAGGAGAATGATCCCATTACAGCCCCAAAATAACAGCCCAAAATCTGGTTCTGGGTGTTTGCATCCCCTGCCTGCATCTGGTAGCTCCTGATCCCAGCAGGGAGGGTGCAGGTCTGAGCACCCACCCTGTTGCTCCGTGAGCTGATGTTGGGGGGACCTGGAGGTGAGTGAACCCTGACTGATCGTGGAATTAGACAATCAATTAGGTTGGAAAAGACCCTTAAGGTCATTGAGTCCAACCCTTAACCCAGCACTGCCAAGGCCACCACTAACCCATGTCCCCAGTTGCCACATCCACATGGCTTTTGAATCCTTCAAGGGCTGGGGACTCCACCACTGCCCTGGGCAGCTTGTGTCAGGGCTGGACAACTCTTTCCTTGAAGAAAGGGTTACTGGAGAGTCAGTGAATCAAACTGGTGTTGCTGAGTGCTGCTGGAGTGAGCTGGGCTGCACTCAGGGACAGAGACAACTCTGGAGCCTGTGGCTGTTAGAACCCTGTACTGGTGCCCACCAAGGAATGTCTACCAGGCAAGAAATGCCCCTCAGCACCCCAGAGATGCTCTTGTTGATGTCTCTTTATTACCTGGTTGACTTTTCTAGACCAGACAAGGATATTTTAAAGCAATACTTGCTTAAAAGTTTTATCCAGGGTGACACCTAGACAAGCCCTTTCCTGGGGGGCTTTGGGAGGGGAATTGGGGCTCTGTCCCAGCTCAGGCCTGGAGCCCCTGCCTGCAGTCATTGCTTTGGGATGAAGTAAGTGTCCACTTGTGTGTGACAGACAAATGGAAATCTAGCCTGGTCCCAGCCCACCTGCTGCCTGCCCCGGCTGCTTGACTCAATGCTCTGTGAATATCACAGTGACGGCAAGGCTGGAAATGCTGCTGGGAGCCAGAGCTGGAGCCAGGAGCAGGGATGTGGGATACGGGAGGTGGTAGGTAGGGCACTGAGCCTGCCTACCTAATCACCCTGCTGGCATTTGTGGTTGACCACTGTGTGCTTTCCAGATGAGCTCCCTAGTTTTCTGGAGATCTGAATTAACCCTGGGAAGGGGACAGGCAAGGGCAGGAACAGCAGTTGAAAGGAGGGCACAGACCCACACAGGAATCAGCTCCAGTAACCGCCAGCAACAGCCTCCCTGAAGGGGCTTGGGCACCTCCTTTCTGCTGAAATTCAGGGGATTTGGGAATTTTTCTGGCCTTCTGTGATGTCTCCCATGGACTCACAGTCCACATGATGTATGCAGGGTTGGATGTGGCCAAAGGGAAGTGGGGATGGTTCCTCCTCTGTCCTGTTGGGTGACTTTGAATTTATCTCACTGGGGTTGGCAGTGGGGACCCTGTCAGTCCCGGGTATCCTCTGATACAGGCTGCGGGCGACTCACCTTGTTGACCCCCTGGCACTCTGTCCTTTGCTCTGGCCAAACCCATGGCTGTGCCAAGGACCAGATGATGCCATGCCCAGAGCCTGTGGTGGCCCAGGTGTGACATCCACCTGCTACTTTCACAGTCTTGCTAGGGTGCAAAGAGCCCACCAGGATCTCCAGAGATATTCATGGGGACAGGGACAAGAGGGGATGAGCACAGAGGATGTGACAGCTTCAGGGAGCTCTTCCCACCCTGATGACACAAACTCCTTGTCTATTCCAGGCCTTTGGCATCTCCCCTTTGCTTTACAATGCACAAGTGGGAAGGTCTCACCAATCCTGGAGCCCTGTTTAGGGGATAATCCTAATCTCTGGAAGCCTCCATGATTTGCCCCAGCTGTTGGAGGCATCTTCCATCTCCCCGCACCAACACAGCTGTTGTGGTGGGGAAGGTGTTTCCAAGGCTTCCCCCATTCTACCTGGCAAGGTCTCTGGCTTCCTGAACTGGGAGTCTGGGTGGATGGGCCCATCTGATGTTTTGGGGGAACAAATTCACCTCTTTGCAATGGGATCCTGTCAAACAAACAGAGCTGGAAAATGATCAACCACTGTGCTGCATCATCACGGGGAGGTGCAGTAACAGTGGCATGAGGAGGATCTGATCCTTTCTGGCATAAATTATATTTCCTATATTTAGATCTATACTCACTTGGAAAATAAGTAAGGAAATGCATCAATGACTAAGTGGACTGGAAATGTGGGTCAAAACCAAAAGTACCAGCTTTTTGTAGGAAGATATTTTTTCTCACTGGAAAACATGGATAACCTGTATTTCAGCTAAATCCTGAAATACTTATAGTTTCAGGCAAAAATGTGCTGATATTTAAATTATCACTAAATTTTTAATATTCAACCCTCCCAGCCGCCTGCAGAAATAGCCCCCTTCATGTGATTTTCATTTCCATCACCTGACTAATTTGAGCTCCCTCAATCAATTCTGAGGGGTGGGACAGCCCACTCCTGTCCTGGGTGGTGAAATCACCTCCTGGTAGCAGTTCCTCCATCTCCGTTGTGAATCCATAAGTGAAGCCATTGTGGTGGGTAAGGAAAGGTTGACTCCTGCCTCTGGAGCCTGTGGGAAACCCTTTGACTTGGAACTGGGACAACCTTCCATGGTGCCTTTGCCATCAACAGCAGCAGTTCCTCAGTGTTTCCCGGCTGGGGTTTGCTCAACAGGCTCTGTTTTGGGATGTCACCATCCATTTAAAGACCAGCCTGGCCAATGGGGCTTTGTTCTTCTTTCTCTCCCTCCCATTCCTAGGTGACCATAACTCCCCCCACCTGGAAAACCAGCCCCTTGTTAGCAAAACACTTGCCCAACGTGTGAATAAAAAAGATGCCAATAAACTCTAGTAACGTGGCCCAGATAAGAGTGGGTGACAAAGCACGTTGATTCATTCGCTCATAACCTATTAGTCACCCCCTGAGTCAACAGAGAAAAAGCATCCAAATGTTATGGAGCAGGTTGACAGACCCAAGTTTCTTTCAAATTGAGAACTTCGAGTGAAATTATTGCATTGATGGTCTTTATTTTTCCTGGGGAAAGTATTTAATTTTCAGCTGCACTCCCCCAAAGTGAAATCAGAGAGAAATCTGAGTGCTCATTTCCCTATGAACTGGAGTTTTGGTATTGATTTATTTTTCTTTCTGAGCTCTTTAAATTGCTTCTCATAACATGTAATCAAAACAAGCCCATTTTTTAACAATGAAGTAGTTTTTTTTTGTTTAGATTAGACATTGTGATTGAGAAGGACACTGGGAAAATGCCTGAGCAGATGTTTGTGGGAGTCTGGAACTGGCCACCTGTAAGCTGATGGAAAGAGTCATCAAGGCATGGCCCATGTGGAGGAGTCAAGGAGGGGGCCAAGGTCATCCAAGGCAGGATGAAATCCTGGTCGGCCAAGGTATGGAGAAACCAGAGCTTCTCCAATTGGCCCCCAGGAGCCAAAGACATCTGGAGCAGGATGGACGGATGATCCTCTCCAGCCCTTCCTTGCCGTGCTGGGCAGCAGGACTTGTCCTCTCTCTGGCTAGAGCAGCTGCAGGGAATTTTCTGGTTCATGACTGACTTGGCAATTTCAAGCCACTCCAAGGTGTTCTGGGCAGAAAAGGAACTGCCAGTACCCATCCATGCAGGGAGCAGAAATGCCTGGGAGCCTCATATCACTCTCTTCTGCCTCAAAGACCTCATCCCTCAGGCATTCCAAGGGTATTTTGTGTAATGCAGAACTTCCATTAGTCATATTCCTCCTCACTGGGGAAATAATCAAGGAACATCTGGGTTATCACATAGTTTGGGGCAAACAGACCCTTCCTGAGGCACCAACATCATCTTGTGTTATCCTGGCTTTTGTCCTGCTCCCAAATAACCAGGAGAGAAAAGATATCCCTCCTGGAGCAGGAGGGTCATGCTGCTCCAGCTGGGGTGCACCCCTCAGGCTCTGTTTTGGGATGTCACCATCCATTTAAAGACCAGCCTGGCCAATGGGGCTTTGTTCTTCTTTCTCTCCTTCCCATTCCTAGGTGACCATAACTCCCCCCACCTGGAAAACCAGCCCCTTGTTAGCAAAGCTGGGATCATCTGGCCCTGCCAGAGAACGTGTCTCATGCTGTGGCTGTCTCAGAGATGCCTCTTGACCCTGATGTCCATGTCTGGAGGTGTTTCCTGGGGACCTCAGAACTGTGAGCCCATGGACCAGCACCCAGGAGAACCAGGTTTGCTTGGCTGTTTCATAGCAGCATCTCTGGAGACAGGGAATTAGCTGGGAAATGGGGAAAACACTCTCTCAACCCTAATTGCAGGAAGGTTAGAGATACAGAGACACTTCTAGTAGTGTCTCATGCACAGCATGAGGGCAAGCAGGGGAACAGGAGCAAGGAGAGGGTCAGTGGTTTATGATCCATAGAATTAATGGGGCTTTCCTGGGTAATTGAGGGGATTTGGGGTGAATCTGAGTTTGGGGGTAACAGTAGGGTGGCTGATCACAAGTTCTGGGGTGACCAGTCTCCATGGACAAGGATGGTTGATTGAACAGAACAGAGGCTGGAGAACATGGCATAGGGCCAGTGAGTGATTTATCTTTCCCAGAAATGTGGGTTAGGGGTATGGGCAGCTAGGTTGCTCCAGATGAGCCCAAAGGCTGTCTTCCAACCTTTTCCAACCCAGTGGGATTGAGGATGAGGCTGAAGAAGGACAGAGGGACCAGAGGGGTCTGGGGTTACAGGGACTGTGGAAGGACATGAAGGGGAGCAGGTGGGTTGGGGGGGGTCAATGCAGGATTAACAGGGAGGGCTGGGGTGGGGGGGTCTGATGTTAATGCAGGGGCTAAGGAAGGCAAGGGGGATGAGGGGGTCTGGGGACAGTCTGTGGGGACTGGGAGGCAGTGGATGGCAGAGGAGGTGGCAGTGGGAGTGGGGAAGCCCTTAGCCAGAGGGGTGCTGGTGCTGGGGACAGGAGCCATGTCCCCAAAGAAAGGTGACCTGGCCCTGGCCTACTCAGTCCTGAGTGAGCCTAGGGGGGCCGCTGAGGGGGCTGGGCCCATGTGCTGCCATCCCATAGGAGGGGGCAGCTGGGGCTGCTGAATGTGCAGGTCCCGGGTGCTATTCCTGGCAGTCCCGCCTGCGCAGGCAGATTGGTTTGCAGGGAGGTGACAAGTGCCAGCCAAAGCCTATAAAAGTCACCCAGCCCCTGTTCTGGCTCAGTGACCTGGCTCCCCCCTCCCAGCACAGCCATCCCGGAGCAGAGACCATTGGTCCAGAGTGGAGACACCTGCTCTTGAGCTGGGACCCCAACGTCAGAGTCCAGACCCCAGATCCAGAGGAGAGATCTTTTGTCTGGAGCAGGAGCCCCAAAACAGAGCAGACACCCCAGAGCAGAGACCTCAGAACATCCCCTTGCCCAGCCCCTAGGCTTTGCAGCGATGACTGGCAAAACTGCACCTCCAGCCAAAAAACCAGCTCCAGCAGTGGCCAAGAAAAAGGCAGTGCCAGCCCCAAAGGAAGAAGCAGCCCCAAAGGAAGAAGCAGCCCCAAAGGAAGAAGCAGCCCCAGCCCCAGCTACTGNCCAGAGCTTCTCCAATTGGCCCCCAGGAGCCAAAGACATCTGGAGCAGGATGGACGGATGATCCTCTCCAGCCCTTCCTTGCCGTGCTGGGCAGCAGGACTTGTCCTCTCTCTGGCTAGAGCAGCTGCAGGGAATTTTCTGGTTCATGACTGACTTGGCAATTTCAAGCCACTCCAAGGTGTTCTGGGCAGAAAAGGAACTGCCAGTACCCATCCATGCAGGGAGCAGAAATGCCTGGGAGCCTCATATCACTCTCTTCTGCCTCAAAGACCTCATCCCTCAGGCATTCCAAGGGTATTTTGTGTAATGCAGAACTTCCATTAGTCATATTCCTCCTCACTGGGGAAATAATCAAGGAACATCTGGGTTATCACATAGTTTGGGGCAAACAGACCCTTCCTGAGGCACCAACATCATCTTGTGTTATCCTGGCTTTTGTCCTGCTCCCAAATAACCAGGAGAGAAAAGATATCCCTCCTGGAGCAGGAGGGTCATGCTGCTCCAGCTGGGGTGCACCCCTCAGGCTCTGTTTTGGGATGTCACCATCCATTTAAAGACCAGCCTGGCCAATGGGGCTTTGTTCTTCTTTCTCTCCTTCCCATTCCTAGGTGACCATAACTCCCCCCACCTGGAAAACCAGCCCCTTGTTAGCAAAGCTGGGATCATCTGGCCCTGCCAGAGAACGTGTCTCATGCTGTGGCTGTCTCAGAGATGCCTCTTGACCCTGATGTCCATGTCTGGAGGTGTTTCCTGGGGACCTCAGAACTGTGAGCCCATGGACCAGCACCCAGGAGAACCAGGTTTGCTTGGCTGTTTCATAGCAGCATCTCTGGAGACAGGGAATTAGCTGGGAAATGGGGAAAACACTCTCTCAACCCTAATTGCAGGAAGGTTAGAGATACAGAGACACTTCTAGTAGTGTCTCATGCACAGCATGAGGGCAAGCAGGGGAACAGGAGCAAGGAGAGGGTCAGTGGTTTATGATCCATAGAATTAATGGGGCTTTCCTGGGTAATTGAGGGGATTTGGGGTGAATCTGAGTTTGGGGGTAACAGTAGGGTGGCTGATCACAAGTTCTGGGGTGACCAGTCTCCATGGACAAGGATGGTTGATTGAACAGAACAGAGGCTGGAGAACATGGCATAGGGCCAGTGAGTGATTTATCTTTCCCAGAAATGTGGGTTAGGGGTATGGGCAGCTAGGTTGCTCCAGATGAGCCCAAAGGCTGTCTTCCAACCTCTTCCAACCCAGTGGGATTGAGGATGAGGCTGAAGAAGGACAGAGGGACCAGAGGGGTCTGGGGTTACAGGGACTGTGGAAGGACATGAAGGGGAGCAGGTGGGTTGGGGGGGGTCAATGCAGGATTAACAGGGAGGGCTGGGGTGGGGGGGTCTGATGTTAATGCAGGGGCTAAGGANCAGAGCAGAGACCTCAGAACATCCCCTTGCCCAGCCCCTAGGCTTTGCAGCGATGACTGGCAAAACTGCACCTCCAGCCAAAAAACCAGCTCCAGCAGTGGCCAAGAAAAAGGCAGTGCCAGCCCCAAAGGAAGAAGCAGCCCCAAAGGAAGAAGCAGCCCCAAAGGAAGAAGCAGCCCCAGCCCCAGCTACTGAAGAGCCCCCAGCCCCTGAGCATCCGCCAGAGCAGCCCTCAGCCCCCACAGATGAACCTGCTCCCATCCCCACGGAAGCTGGAGCAGAAGCGACTCCAGTACCTGCAGAAGGTTCCCCAGCTCCCCCAGCTGAACACCCAGCCCCAGCCCCTGAACCTAAACTGGAGAAACCAAAGGAAGGTGAGTGGGGAACAGTGGAGTGGGGAGGGGACATAAGCAAGGCTTGTAGGGGGCTTGTGCCAGGGAGAAGAGATGGGGGGATGAAGTCATCAAGGATATTTTTGCAGTGGGATAGGGGTGGGGATCAGGTGGGCTGAAGATAGACTTGGAGGTTGAGTGATTGCCCTCTAAGAGCCCCAGTACTCGAGCCCTGCCGTCACCACTGTGGGTTTGTTACAGAGCCACCCAGCTGCCCCTTGTCCATGGCTGTGGAAGAAGTGAGTGAAAACTCATTCACGCTGACCTGGAAAGCCCCAGAGCAGATGGGCCGGGCAGGCCTGGATGGATACGTGGTGGAGATCTGCAAAGATGGAAGTAGGTTTGGTCTTTCTTGCCTCTTGAGCATGTAGAGATGGTGCATGATTGTGGGATGGGATGGGACTGGGTGGAACCCAGCAGAGCATTTCCCCCAGCAACAATTCCCTTTCTTTGCCCAAATGGATCCATTTTGAATGGTTATTTCTTTTCCATGAAGGAACAGGGAATCCTATTGCCTTCAGACAGGCTTCAGATGGCTTTAGCAGGGGCTTGGAGCAAGTTGGACCAACACACCCTCTGGGGATGGTCTCTGATGAACTCCAGATCTGCAGAGACTTGGGGCTGGGATGGTAATCCAAGAAAACAGGAGGAAAAAATTCAATCCTCCCATGTTTGCCTAAAATTAAGCATGGAAGGAATGGGGATAAAATGGGAGGATGAGGAAGGAAAGGGTCCTGCGCATGTATCAGCAGACTTGATTATGTCTGGAAGGAGGGTGGCCATGGTGGATGGAGGTGGGCTGGGAGGTGGCAGCAATTGTCCAGCAATTGTCCAGCAATTTTCCAAGGTTCTCTAGTTGTATTGCTGCGTGGTGGAATGAGGTGGGTGGATAAGATTTGTGTTTTGGGCACTCTCTTGAAGCCCTGCTGGGCTTTGGGGTAAGAATGAAGGGTCTGTGTGGCTGGGGGGATCTGCAAGGGGAGGCTGGGCTTGAGTGGTTTGAGAGACCCAGGTGGCCCATGGACCTCAGGGAACTTGATCCTCAGCTGTTTAGCTTGTGGCACACACGATGGACACATTCTTGGCTGTGGGAGGCTTCCATCATTGGGCTGTGGATGGAGAGGCTACCACAACCGGGTGGAATGTGTGAGGAGGCCCTTGCATGGGACAAGGAAAGATGCAGCCATTCCTGGAGGGATCTGTCTGACAGCCACCCAAAGGGCCCAGTCTGGATGCTCTCCTGGCTTGCTTTGGGTCTGCTGGAGGACAGGAAACTCCAGTCCCTCTGTCATGAACTGGGGGCCACAGAACTGCTGTATTTGGGCTGGTACGAGACTCTGGTTGGCTAAAATATGGTGAGATTTGAGTGAGGGCTTATTTGAGCAATGCCAGTGGTGAAGGGAAAGAGGATCTGATGGGATTTGGCTGCTCCAATGGCATTGACAAGAAAACCTTCTTGTTCTGAAGGTGCACATGGGGGCTTGGCACACACATATGTGGGTCACTCTCATTGCCCACCTGGGATACCCAGTCCTTGGGGGACTGGGGCAGTTTATTTTCTAAGTGAGAAACATCTTGAGAGGTTTGGCACATGGCAAGGCAAAGGGGCTGGGGGAAGGCTGGGCTCTGGGTTGAGTTTGAGATGTCCCTTACAAGCAGGAAGAACACTTGGAGAGGTCTATCCAACCAGGGGCAGGTCCTGAGCAGACCTCGTCCAGTGTGGAGGGGTTTGTGGAGGCCATGGTGAGCCTCAGTGTTGTCCTGGGGCAGTGAGAGGAGCAGAATGGCTGGCAGGGAGCTCCAAGGATCTTTCGTTTCAAAAATGCACCTGGTCAGCTGGCCCAATGCCTTTTCTTCCTTGCAAATGTCCTCATGCTCCAGTGCTGAGCTCCTGCCAGCACTTCATACCCCACACTTCTTGGCAGGGGTGGCCAACCTCCCCTCCAAAGTCCCTTTTTCTGCTGGTGCCCCAAATCCTTCCACATTTCCAAGGAAAGGATTCTTTGCCTCTGGGTCTCACCTTCTGGGCTTTGATCCTGCTGCTTGGGGTGTGTCTGTCTGTCCATGGCACATCCAAAATGCTGTGCTGGGTCTGTTGCAGGTTCAGATTGGAAAGCTGTGAACCAGGAGCCTTTTCTTTCCACCCGCTATACAATCCCAAACCTCAGCTCCGGGGACAAGATCCATGTGCGGGTGATGGCTGTCAGTGCCAGCGGAACCAGCGTCCCGGCCACTCTGGAGCAGCCAGTGCTCATCAGGGAGATCCTCCGTGAGTACTGCTCCTGAGGGCAGAATTCCTGTGTGAAATCTCTGTCCATCCTTGCACCATGAGCAGCCTCTCACGGGTCCCATCCAGCCTTTGACAGATGTTATTCTCAGTGACTGTGTCCAATTTCCTTGGGAGAAGCTTCCTGACCTCTCCAATCTTGCTGATGTTGAAATTTTGGGGGTGAAGGACTCAAAAGGCAGAGCCATATTTTCCCATTTCATGGCAAGAGCTCAGAATTCACCTCCCCCTGAGCATGCCTGCTCCCCTTGGCCGTGTTACATCCTGAATGTGCCACGGCACACATTGGACAGCTTTGTTTATTTAGCTCAGGGAAGTCAAGAGCTGGTTGTCTGGAGCATGGGAACTTTAATCATGCTAAACTTGCTAATGAATGAGTTGCTCCCATGCTTAGCAAGGCTCACATTCCTCTCGGGGTGCTGCCAATGTGCAGAGGCTGATGCAGGAGGGCAGGGCCAGTTTGCACTCAGCGAACAGCAAATACAGACTCATTTTCCCTCTGGAAGGAATTATTAATGCTCAAGTTTTATTGATTCATTTATGTAATGTATTCATTTTACTGATGTGTTATTCAACACATCAGATTTTTCAGCTGCTTAAAAATAGTAATACTAACAAAAGTTATTCCAGGAACCACTAGCTTTTCATAGGAAAAGGCCTGGAGAAGACTATCAGCTTGTGGAAAGGGTCCTGCAGGGTCCATTTTCTCAGTGTGCTCGGAGGAGGTGAATGTGGCTTAGGGGTGGTGGCTGCGCCTGTTCACCTCTGACCTCAAAACCATCCCACCAAACCTCATAGAACTGGGAAAACTGGGATGTGAGGGACTGGCATGGGATGCCAAATGCACAGCTCATGCTTTCCACACCCTGTACCTGCTGCCTGAGCTTTGTCCCAGGCACATGTACAGGTGTAAAACCCAAGGACCTGAGAGANTTCTCTAGGCCTGCATTTTGTACATCTCACCAGTTCATTTATAGCACCCCAGGGGATTTAAATATCAGCAATGGGACAGCACGGAGCTTAAGAACAGGCGGGATGAGTGGGCTTGGGAGGGGAAGAGAGACAAGGAGAAACCAGATGAAGGATCAATATGGGAGTCAGATTTTGCAGGGAGCAAAGGCAGGGAAAATAGGCCTTCCCACCACGGCACTTTGTCACCAGCGCCACTGATCTTTGTCCGTGTCCCACTGAGTGAGGCACTGGGGAGCTGGGGAAAACACCCATGAATTAACATTCCTCCCCCAAGGTCAGGTTTCCCTGGTGAGACTGATGAGCCCAAGTGGCAGCACAGGGGATGGATCCCTGCAGAAATCACAGCATAAGCAGAGCAGGGACTGTCTCAGCTGTCAGGAAGGACCATTTGGGACTGCTGGGCCTGTCCCTGCACTCCCCAGCCCTCACAGCTGTTTGGCTCAGGCCTGGTTTATTCTGGCCGGGCCCCCTTCCCAGGGTTAAGTTTATGCACATTTAACCTGGGCAGAGACTCCCAGCCCCTTTATGAGGGGCTCCAGAGGAATCCCTGGGTATCACTGAGCCAGCAGAGTTGTATGGCTTCTATTCCACCCTGGGAAGGGGACATGCTCCA
The DNA here is from genome assembly GCA_013399835.1 of Leptocoma aspasia. Classification (NCBI taxonomy): domain Eukaryota; kingdom Metazoa; phylum Chordata; class Aves; order Passeriformes; family Nectariniidae; genus Leptocoma; species Leptocoma aspasia. The sequence goes on along the minus strand of VXAX01002148.1, from coordinate 167,008 downwards.
TGAACATTCTCCAGTGGGGTTTTTGCTTGTCTTTGTTATGTTTCCTTGGGGATGTTTGCCTTTGTCATGAGCCTTAGGCTCCCACAACTCTGGTATGATCAAGCACCTCGTTGGTGCCTCAGAGGCCTGGACTGCACAGGAAAGGTGGAGGCCGAGCCTTGTCCTTGCTGGAAGTTGGGCTGTGTGCCTCTGGAAAGTTAGGGGGAGAAATATGTCCCAGCTGGGAGATGCTGGTCCCTGCCTTGTTACAATATAGGTTGTGTTGTGGCTCTTTTGGTTGAGGCCATTTGAGCCGTGGCCTGGCTGTAATGAAGAGGGATGAATGATCCATCAAAATGCTGCCCTTGGGTTGGTGACTTGGGATCTCAGGGATGGATATCACTCTGGGGTACAGGCAATGGGATAGGCTAGCACAGTCCTGAAGGGGAGCAGCACTCTCCAGGAGATGAGAGGGAGAAGGTGGCTGTGTTGGGGTGGATTTTCTTGGTGGCCAAGCAGGGGTGTGTATGGGGAGGGTCAGCCAGCTGGGGAATGGGAGTTCCTTGTCTCACAACATGAATTCCATCCCCAGAGCTCCCGAAGATCCGCATGCCTCGGCACCTGCGGGAGACTTTCATCAGGCGTGTGGGGGATGCTGTGAACATCATGATCCCCTTTCAGGTAGGTGGGTCATTTGGGCTTTAATCCGCTGAGCATTTCACTCCAGATTAGCTCCTGCAGGTTAGTTTATGGGTCCAACTGTGCTCTGACTTGGCCTGGTTGCTGTGTCTTATGGGCCAAGGGTAGGTGACGGGGTAGGAATCTCTCTCCTCTTCTTGCCCAGATCCCATTTTCCCCCTGCTACATCTTTGTTGATGATGCTGCAGTGGGACAACCCCAAACACATCAGGACATGGGCTGGCTGTTGCTGCTGTCTCAGCCAGTAAGTCCAGTTCAGCTTGTGCTCCTGGCCAGGATCTGGCCACATCCCTTGGGACCCCACAGCACAGCACTGGGGTCCCTAGAGGGGACCAGCTGCTTTTGGAGGAGGGCAGCCCCAGGGCTGTGTGACGGCGGAGCAATGCTGACACTGGTGGGCTAGGCTGGAGGTCGTCTCCTCAGCTATCTCTCTCATCCTGTTTGGGACATCACCAGAGCAGCTCCACCGTGGCAGCTGGCTCTGAAACATGTTGGGCAAGCAGAGGGAGTGAGAGGCCCCTGAGCTGAGGGGACTTGTTCATGCCATGTCTCACAGACAGTTTAGATTCTGTGCTGGCCATGCTCCAGACATGAATTTTCTCTGTATGCTGAGTTCAAGCCCTGGTGCTAAGCTGGAGCCTGGGCTCAGCACCTGGGCCATGGGAGCACAGCTGTGCCCTGTCAAGTAAAGTTGGGCTTGCTCCATGGGGACCTTGGGGAGCCAGCATGTTCCTGCCTTATCCCTGGAGCCTGATGGCTTCCCACTAGTGAGTCTGACAGGAATCAGCTGTAGCTTCTTTCTTGGGGACTGCTGGATGGGAGAGGTGGCACCCGGGCTGCTGCTGCCTGGACACAGCGGGGCGGCTCTGCCACCCGTCCTTCCCAGCAGGACCTGCTGGGACCATGTGCCCGAGTGGCTCTTGACCTGCCTGTTTCTCCAGGGGAAGCCACAACCTGAGGTGAACTGGACCAAGGGAGGGCAGCCCCTGGACACCAGCCGCATCAACATCCGCAACACGGCTCGGGACACCATCTTCTACATCCGCCAGGCCCAGCGTGGCGACTCGGGCAAGTACGAGCTCACCGTGCAGATCAATGGAGCTGAGGACAAGGCTACTCTGGACATCCAGGTGGTTGGTAAGCTGAGGATGGGACCCTGCAGGATCAGTCTGGAGCTCATTTCTCTTCCTTGGTTGGGTAGGTCTTGTTCTGGGTGAGATGTAATGCATCAAGCAACAAGGCAAGGGACTCTGGAGTCCCTGTTCCAGTGGGATCCTTAACAGGATCATGCATGTGAGCTTCTCTGGTTGGGTATGCAAAGTTTCTGCCAGCCTTGCCCCTTGCAGCTTCTCATCCCTTGTGTGATGCACCAGGATGAGAAAAGATTAAAAGCAAGGTCAAGGGATGGTCAAGTTACAGAATGTGGGGGGAGCAAACTGGGATGTCACCCTGAGAGTGCTTTTGTTTGCAGAACCACCCGGCCCTCCCCAGAATCTGAAGCTAGTGGATGTGTGGGGCTTTAATGTGGCCCTGGAGTGGACACCCCCTATGGACAATGGGAACTCTGACATCAAGGGCTACAGGGTGCAGAAGTCAGACAAGAAGAGTGGGGTGAGCCTGGGCACTCCTGCTGCTGGTGATGCTCTAATGGGAGACGGACAGCTGCACTCCCTGCCCCCCCCACACCTTCTCCATCCCTGTCACAGCCTGTCTTTCCTAATGGCTCTCTTTTTTCCTCCTTTTTTCCTTCCAGAAATGGTTCACGGTGCTGGAGCGCTGCACCCGCACCAGCTGCACCATCTCTGACCTCATCATTGGCAACACCTACTCCTTCCGAGTGTTCTCCGAGAACATCTGTGGGCTCAGCAGCAGTGCTGCTGTGGCCTCTGGGGTGGCCTACATTGAGAAGACAAGTGGGGACATGTCCCTGGCTGAGGGGCTGGGGAGGGTGGTAGCTAAGAGTGGTCCTGAGAGTGGGTCAGTGGGGCTTCCTTGGAGTTGTGCTGATGCTGCTGGGCTGGTCCCCAGGACAAGACCAGCAGGGGTGAGGCTGAGCACCCCCAAGGTCCAGATGTCCCTTGCACCCCCTCTGTACCTCATTTCTCCTCTGGGGAAAGGTTGTGCCATGCTCAGGCCCCTGAGAGGAACCAAGGCATGAACATTCCTGGGATGAGATGTAAGCAGGAGCTGAGAAGGGTCAGAACAGCCCTGGCTTTGGCCCCACAGCTCAGGGCCAAATCTCCAACCAGCCCTGCTCTCCTTCCATCTATTTCTGTCCTGCTGCCTGGTAGCACACAGTGACTTAGGGTCTCTGCCATCTGCAGAGCTTCCCTCCAACTCTTATTTCTGTGGATGAGATTTGGGGATGATATGGGAGATTCAGAGTTTGCCTGGCCTGGGTCTGACCTGCTGCACACAGGATGTGTCACAGTGGGGTTGGACATCCCCCCTGTTCCTTGCTGGGCCTGGGCACTACCATGTCATGATTGGATGAGGAAACAGGGCTGCTCTGAGCTGAGGGCTAGGTCCTTGGGTCAGGCCAGGTGACATCTGGCTTCTTACAAGAGGGAATGGAAGTGGTTTTGGGTACCTTGTGCTGAATTCCTGTGTTGGTCAGCGTGGGAGCCTGAGGTCTGCCTCAGCTAGAATTGATTATTTCCTTAGAAACCACTTACCAGCCAGAGAAGATCCCCCAGCGGGACATGATGGAGCCTCCAAAGTTCACGCAACCCCTAACAGACCGAACGACTACACGGGGCTACAGCACTCACCTCTTCTGCTCTGTCCGGGGCTTCCCCCAGGTCAGTGGCTCCTCCATGGGCAGCATAACCTTGGCCTGGGGACACCAGTGGGGTTTTTTGCAAGGTGGCTGGAGGTGTCTGGGAGATGATTGGTGCTGTTGGATTAGGGTTGGGTGAGGTTAAGGGGCTGCAGCTGTCCTCTGAGTCAAACTGGGGCATGTTTGGGGTGTTTCTGCATGGAGATAGGAGACTGGTCTTAAACTAAGCCATGTCCTGTTTCCTCTGTCCTGGAGGAGGAAGGGTGGAGCAGTGGTTAGGGCTCACAAGTGGGAGATTTGGATCTTCAAAATACTTCTGACTGTGAATCCCACCGTGGCCACAAGCTTCGGGCAGGGCCAAGGCAAAGGCAAAGAGAGGTGGCTGCATTTTGGGGCCAGTTAGATTTCTCATTTCTCTCCCTGCTTTAAACTTTCAGCCCAAAATCATCTGGTTGAAAAATCAGATGGAGATCCGGGAAGATCCCAAATACATAGCACTGATTGATCAGGGTGTATGCTCCCTGGAAATCCGCAAGCCTGGCCCTTTCGATGGGGGTGTCTACACCTGCAAGGCTGTGAACCCCCTGGGGGAAGCCTCAGTAGACTGCAGACTGGATGTGAAAGGTGAGATTGGCTGAGGGGAAGGAGGAGCAGGAGCCCTTGCCTGCCTTTTCCAGGTCTCGCTTTCCCAGTGCTGTGGTTTGTCCCTGTTTTGTGTTGATCCTGCTTGTGAGGGAGTCTGAGGACACTGGGCAGTCATGTGGAGCTGCACCTTTGGGCTTCTTGGGTTTATGGTCTTGAAGCACCTTTCCTTATTCATGGGAAAAAAATGGGGAGGAAACCAGAAATGGCAGAACCAGAGGAGCTGCTGGCAGCCTGGCACAGCACTGGCTGGCCCTGCTCTTGTTCCAAGCGTGGGGGGTGTGTGTGAACCTCCTCCCTTGCACCTGGGCTACTCGGATTTATGTCGCACCATCCTGCCCACACTTCCCACTCTCATTTCCGTGCCTCAGCAGAGCATCCAGAGCAGACTTGCCCCATGTTGCTCCCCACAGCTCCTCCTCGGCCCATGGGAGGATCACTGCCCACACACCCTCTGTATGTTCCTGTGCTGGCCAGGTGTCCTTAAACACTTATATTTCCCCTCCTGTGGCTTCCAGGCACACTCTTGCCCCCAGACATGCTCTGCCCCACTTCCCATGCAGGCAGGGTTCCAATCTGGCCAGCACCCCAGTCCCTGTGGAAGCTCCAGGGATGTTGGTGTGGCACGGGGTGTGTGGCACAAGGGTCAGTGCTTAGCTCTGTGGGAGCTGCTGCTGGACCCTCCAGAAGCGCTCAGCCAGCTGGCCTCACAGGCACATCCTCAGTGCAGCTGTGCAGGGGCTCTGTGGAGTCACAGAACAATGGTCTGGGTGGGAAAGGACCTTAAAGCTCACCCAGGCCCACCCCCTGCCATGAGCAAGTACATCTTCCACTATCCCAGATTGCTCCAAGCCCTGTCCAACCTGGCCTTGAACATTTCCAAGGATCCAGGGGCAGCCACAGCTTCTCTGGGCGACCTGGGCCAGGGCCTCCCCACCCTCACAGGGAACAACTCCTTCCCAGTATCCCATCTATCCCTGCCCTCTGGCAGTGGGTAGCCATTCCCTGTTGTCCTATCCCTCCAGGCCCTTGTCCCAAGTTCCTCTCCAGCTCTCCTGGAGCCCCTTTAGGCACTGGAAGGGCCTCTGAGGTCTCCCCCAGAGCCTTCCCTTCCCCAGGTGAGCACCCCTCTGCTCTCCCAATCTGGCTCCAGAGCAGAGGGGCTCCAGGCCTCAGAGCAGCTCTGTGACCTCCTCTGGACTCACTCCAGCAGCTCCATGTCCTTCCTATGCTGGAACCCTGGGGCTGGAGGCAGCTCTGCAGGTGGGGGCCATGGGTGCCCCACCTGAGTGGGGCAGAGGGGCAGAATTCCCCTTCCCCTGCTGCCCACACTGAGGGATTAGCACAGTTGGCAAAGGAGGATGAGCTGGGCATTGTGCTGGGGACACAGAGCACCTGGGAGTCACCCAGGCTGGGATCTCGGGGGACACTGGCCAGGAGCATGCAGGGATGGTGGTGTGTGGGATTGCTTGCAGTAGGTGTGTGCAGGGATGAGGTGTGCAGGGTTGGGATGTGCAGGTGCACATTGGGGTGAGCACACAGGTACTTTTGGGAGTCAAAAAGGGAGTAAGACAAGGGGAGTTCAGGTGCTTTTTGTCTCCTGTGCTCTCCTACAGTGCCCAAGTGAGGACAGATTGGAGGACAAGACAAAGAGCAAGGTAGGTCTGGGTTGGGGCACCAGGATGGAGGGAAGGTGGATCACTTCAGGGGGCTGGAGTGGGCTGAGTGTCCTGGATTAGCCCTTGTCACCTGCTGATGGAGTCCCGGCTCAGGTCTTCCTTGTCCATGGCTGGAGAAGCAAGGGTGGGATGGGATGATGAACCTGAGGGAAATCTCTCCCTTAGTGAGGTGGAGGGAAGGCTGTAAATGTGGCTGGGTTTGTCTTGCATTAGAGCTTGGCAAGGACATGTTTCCCACCCATCCATGACCAGGGCTCTCTTGGTACCCTTGCAGGACTTGGATCTCATTCCTTTTCCCAGGTGGATCCTGCAGGTGCCAGGTGGTGGCAGGGCAGGTGCTGATGCCCCTGGCCATGGACCCTGCTGCCTGCTGGGCTGCCCCTCCCTGGCAGTGCTTTGGGGGCTGGACCTCAGTTTGCCATGGCACAGCCCTCTCTGAACCTGTCGTTAGCTGTGACAATAAAACAAGCCCAGCTGAGGGGCTTTGGTCCTAATAAAAGCCACCAAACCCCTCTGTCCTGCTTATTGTGGGGTTGGCTTGGTTGGGGGAATGTGGAGAGGTGCCAGGGCTGCTGTGGGGTCGCATCAGGGTGGAGGAGATGTGTTTTGAGCTTGGAAAGGAAGGACCATCTTTATGAAACCCATAGATTACTGAACCAGAAGGAGCCCAACAAGGAGAAAGAGAATGCGGAAAGATTTCCTTCTGGAGCAAGGGAACGATTCTGGCTGGGGAAAAAGAAATGCCACATCAGTGTTGCAGCATCTTAATGCTTCATTATTGAAGCACAGTTTTTTTTATCCATGCCAGTGAGGCAGTGATCCAGCCAGGAGCTGTCACCTCCCCACGGTGGGTACAGGACATGTTGATGTGTTATCCAGAGGAGGGGACTCGTCCCTGTGAGCTGGTGGCTCATGTGCAGGGTGGGTTATCACTTGAGCTCTGGGCCAGCTCAGGGCAGACACTGAGCGTTACCAGAACCCAGAGGGATCAATGGAACACACAATTACCCAGGGTCAGTGGCGTGGGTTGATCTTTCCACCAGCACCGCCTCCCTCTTGGTCTGGGGGCACGAGGGTAGGAGCTCTCCCAGCTGCGTGGCAGCTCTGTCACGGGGCCAGACCCACATCCTGCGCATGTCCTGGCTGGCCCTGGCATTGCCAGTGTAGCTGCAAATCCAGCCTGGCATCCACAGATCAGAACCTATCCCACCCTTGGTGCCACAGAGAGCAAAGCTGGGCAGTGCCTGTGATTAATCAGACCCCTCTCTGCACCATCTCTCCTGCAGCCCCTCTGCTTTGTCCCCATCTGTCCCCAGGCACCTACAGCCCAAGGTGGAGTCCAGGGACTGTTGCTGTTCACATGGGGCTCAGCACTGGTGCAGCACCATCCATGCCATGGTGGAAACAGGGTTGTTTCCACCATGAGAGGGCATTGTCAGATTAATTTTATCCCACTGCTGGTCAGGATGGATTTTTGAGGTGGTTGGTACTTATGGTAATTCCACAGCGCAGAGGTTGCAGACCCAGCTGGCAAGTGGAGAGCTTGTTTTCCCTAGCATGCTCACACTCAGCCCTAAACACTGCTGGGGCTGTCCTGTCCCAGGCACATGGCCTTGGCCAGTGGGATTCACTTATCACAGAGGGACAGTGGAGCTACAAGCAGCACCAAGGAAGGCTGCAAGCTTCTCCCCTGGTTGCTCTAACTCCAACCTCTTATACCCTTCAGGTCACATACATTACACCTGTGTGCCCCTTCGTGATTGGTCAGTACTCAGCTCATTGCCTTCAATATTAGGCATCTGTTCTACACAGCTGTACCCCATTAGGGATGAGGCACGGCCACAGCCCCACTCCCAGTTACACAAGCTGTGTGCCTACAACAGGATTCTTTCAGGGACAGGCTCTGAAAGCAGGAAAGCAGGCTGTGAGCTGATCTCCAGGAATCTGTCATGCTGCATACTGTGCCCTTTCCAGGCCTTTATTTCAGTCCTACAGAGCACAGACTGTGTTTGTAACCCCACAGGGCATGGAGGTGGGTGACAACATCCACTTTTAGTGAGGGCTCCCCGGGAAAGGTCTGGAGAGCACAGAGTGGAAAAATCCACTGGATGTTATTTTTAATGAGGCAACCATTCACATGCCCTTTGATTTATGAGCATCCCAGTCATCAGGTTCCTGGTTACCTTAGCAAGGATCAGGCCAAAGGGTCAGTTCCAGAAAAGTGGCAGAAATAAGATGCAAGTGGGAGTCAGAGCTGGGCAAACAGCAGCACTAATCTGAAGGCAAGGTGCTGCTAAGCCAAGGGACCATGGCCTTGGGCTGGGGCATCCTCTCTTGTCCTCACTACCCTGGGGTTGCAGCATCCTCAAGTACCACTAATATTGGTGGCCCATGAGACCTGAGGCTCTTCCCTCTGCCCTTTCCAGGAGATGCTGGCTCTGGCCAGAGCTGGCACAGGACATAGCAAAGTGGGGGCATGGGAGTCATTGCACTGGGCAGAGGACCCATTGGGCAGATATGGAACAAGCCAAAGCCTCACCCTCATGTGAGAGGTTCAGCACTGGCCCCAGGGCACCTGGTGATGCCTGAGAGGGGGTTGTGGGCTGAAGTCTGTGGGGAATTGCTGTTCCCAAGGGCTCAGCACCAGCACAGCACCATCACCGCACCATGGGAATGTTGGGAGGGTGTTCAGGATCCCTGTACTATGATGAGGACTAAGGGAAGGATTTTCTCCTGTCCTTGCCATTGTTTTTCTGCTCTGCTCCCGTTTTTCCCAGGGTGGTCTGAGCCAGAAGCCTGGAAATACATCAAGGTCCCTGCAAAATGTGGGTGGCTGAGCCTTTCATCTCCTCTCTTCCTTGCTGCCCTCCTCATCCCTCTGAGCTAAACAGAGCTGGCTGCAGCAGTGGGAGAAGGGACTCCCAGCTGCCCCAATGCCTGTGCTGCACACTCCCAACGTTGCTAAAAATCACCCATAAATCTCACCCATCCAAGGTCCTTCTCCTCTCTGCACCCCCAGTCTCTGTGGGAACTTGTTGCAGTCACTTTGCCCATTGCTGACATCCCCTCTGAGGAGCACGACCCTGCTGGGGCAGGGGCAAGGTCATAGGACCTGTGTTTCCAGTGGGAGCCTGGTGAACAAGGGACACTGATAAGAAAAGAATCCAAATCAACTCAAATTAACTTTTCCCACCACTGCTTCAGCCCTGGAGGAGAGCTTGCTGCAGAGCAGGGACTGGCACTTCCAGCATCCAGAGGGACCAGAGCTGGATGAGGGATAGTCCATCTCCTGCCACCCCCTCCTCAAACCTCTCCACAGCTGAACTTCAGTGATGGCAGAGTGCCCTGTGGCAGCATCAGCACCCACATGGTGGCCTGTAGCTCTCCCCCACTTGCTCCCAGGGGGGTCCAGGTTCCCCTCTGCCTCCTGGGCTGTGGAGGTGGCTGCATTAACCCACAATGTTTGGGTCAAGAGAGTTTGGCTGCACAGAGAGGGTGGGAGGGAGCAACATGGGAGGTGTGAGATGAACAGCCTGGGAGAGATTTGCTACTGCTTTTCATAGAAAACAGCCAGGAGATAGGAGGGAAAATGACTCAAAACCAGAGTAAAGGGAGAGAGAAAACAAGTGGAGAGGACACACTCCCTTGGGTGCAGCTCGTAGGGGTAGTCGGTGCTGCTGGGACCCATGGAGAGCCATCGGGGAAGCAAAAGCAGTTTCTGCAGAGTTCTCTGAGATTATGCTTAGGGGTTTCACCAATACCCACCTCTGCCTACCTCTCTGGTAGTACTGAGAGCTGGAGACTGACCATTTGCTCTGCGGGGTAGTGGGTTCACCACCCTGTGGGTGCTGGCAATGCCATGGCAAGAGTTTTCCTATCTCTTCCCATGTCTCAGCCCAGCTCACCTCTCCCTGGTTACAGAGGGGAAAGAAAGGGCTTTCAAACTTAATTTCTGTAGAAATCCCAGTGCCCTGGACTCTCCTGGTTCTCAGCATCTTCACTCCCACAGGGCACCCCTTTGTCCCAGTGCCCAGGTACCCCCATGACTCCATGGACATTGGGCCAGAGTGTGAGGTGCCCTCAGCACCACCAACACCATGGAGCTGAGGATCTCCATCAATGGCAGGGCACCTCCTGGGTAGTTTGGATCATTGGACTTTATTTGCATGAAGATAAACTGAGCATTTGTCTGTACAATTTCTCCTTAAATACTTGGCAATGCTTAAAAAATGAAAAACAAAAACAAAGACGGAGAAAAAATCCTAAACCAGAAAGGAACAGTGTAGGCTACAATATCCAAACAGTACAATGCTTGTGAATAAATAACCCCCTGGGGTGGCTGTGGGGACTGCAGGGGGCTGCTGAACTCAGAACCCATTGGGTCCTTGCTACCCCTTCCTGAGACAGCAGGAACAGCATCCAGGCGGGGACTGGGTGGGCACAGATGCCCCTCTCTGCCCTCTCCCACTTCCTAGTTGCCTGTCTCAGTGGTGGTGCTGGTGACGTTTTTGTTGGTTTTGCAGCAGAAGTACTGGTTCCAGATCTGCAGGAAGGCTGTCCGAAACTTCTTGATGCGGAAGGCATAGACGATGGGGTTCATGGCCGAGTTGCCGTGGGTGAGGAAGATGGCGATGTAGGTGAGGATGTGCGGGGTCTGGCAGGACGGGCAGAACAGGGTGATGCAGTTGAGGACGTGCAGAGGCAGCCAGCTGAGCGCAAACAGGAAGAGAACCAGCGCCAAGGACTTGGCGATCTTCAGCTCCTTCCCGTAGTACTTCTGGGGGTCGTTGGAGCTGGAGGACACCTTCTTGTTGAGTTGCTTGCGGATAAGGTTGAAGACCTCCAGGTAGATGAGCAACATCAGCAGCAGGGGAGGCAGGACCCAGACGAAGAAGTTGAAGTACACCATGTACTCCATGCTGATGACTGTCTCAAACTGGCATGTGATGACAAACTCTGTGTGGCTGCTGTTCAGCTCCTGAGTCCTTCGCATCTTGTTGAGGTTGTTCCAGCCAAACATGGGGGTAAGTCCCACCAGAAAAGAGACTATCCAACAGCAGGCAATGGCCACAGCTGCCCGCCGTGGTGTCACCATGCTCTTATACCTGTGGGAGAGACAACAGCCACAGGAAGGAGTTAGACATGGGTGGGATGCTCTGCTTGGGGTGTAGCTCCAGGTGGAGTGGCAGTGGTGGGGTGGCAGTGCCAGTGCTGAGATAGGAGGATGTTCCTCCTTCCCTCTCCTGGAAGTGGCCTGTTCTGAAAATTGTGTTCACAGACTGGTTTCCCTGCCTGTGTCCTGGGATGGCAGAGAACCCAGACACAATCCATGAGCTCTGGGGGATGGTGCCAAGCCAGCCAAGCTAACACATGCCAAGGGAATGTGCCTGAGTGTCCAACCCTCATGTCTTGGAGGGAGTTCATATGGTCTGGAGTCCAGCTCCCATCCAAGCACCTGCACCCAGAGCAGCAGGTTGCCCTCTCCTCCTGCCATGCACCAACCCTGCCAGCTTATTGTCCCAGATAATTGGCCTGTGCCTGGGGAGGAAATCGCCAGCAAAAGCATCCCCTGGGATGTTCTGGGGTGGAGGAAGGATCTGTGGGTGCTAATGGACGTCTGGGGAATCTCTGGGCACAGCCTGTTCCTCTCCTAATGTGCTCGGATTGATGAAACCCTCTTTCTTGATGGGCTGATGCCAGGGGCGGGAGGAGGAGGACGAGGGGAGCTGTGTTCTGGCTAAGCTCTGCTTCCTCCCTGATGCCCCTGGGGAGCCACCGGGCCTGGGCTCATCTCTCCAGAGCTCTGCAAGCAGGAAGTGCAGTCTGCTGGGTTGATTTTTCCCCTGGCTCTACAGAAAGCTTTTCTTTGGAGGTTGGAGAATCTTCTCAGCCAAGAGTTATTGCTTTCCACCAAAGGGGATTGAACAAAGAATGTTTTCCTGACTGTTTGCTGGGTCTCTCAGTGCTGCTGGTGTTAACCCTACCACAGGGACCATGTGGAGGTGGCTGGCAAACCTGGTTTCCCAATCCTGCTGCTCAGAGCTCCCTGCTGCAGGTCTGCAGCCTTTATCTGTGATGGAAATTGAGCATTTTGGGCCTTTTTTATACAGCCAAGGACCCAAACCTACTCTCCCTTTTCAAGACCCCTCTCATGGGCAAGGCATCAAGGTGGGAGCTTAGAGTGGCACAGGTTGGTGGAGGGGATATCAGCCCCTGTGAGTCCAGAGGGTCCAGTGAACTTCCTGTGCTCTGGGAAAAGCTTCACAACATCCTGGTGGCAGCCAGGTCCCGTGGGAAAGAGGTGACAATGTGGGCAGCTGTTTCTGCTAAGAGCCAAGGCTGGCTTTGGAGGAAGATTTATTCTTTGTGGGGAGGAGAGAGGGCAGGAAGCCCTGAGAAAGGCTCAGGGCAGGGAGAACTGGGGCACAGGGAGGGCAAGGGGTGGTGGGAAAGAACCAGCACTGGGGGCCAAGTGAAGGGAATGGCGAGGAGGGTACAAGGGAGCAGGGAGTGGCAGAGGGATGCCAGAGACTTCTGTGGGGCTGTGTGCTGACCCCTGCACCCCATGTCTGGTTGCAGGTCCTTGGGGAGGGCTGATGTGCCCCCCAGCTCTGACACCCCACTGCCACCTCCCCAGGCTTGAACAGCTTGGGGAGTGACACCAGAAATAGCAGCACCATCCCTCTGCTCCAGCTCCTTCCCTCTTTGCAGCCCCTACAAGCTGTGTCCCATTTCTCACTGCTGGGGGTTTCTGGGGTCTTCTACTGATTTTGCTGGACATGCTCCCACTCTGGGTGCTCCCTGACCTGCAGAGCTGTGTGGGAGCCATTGCCCAACAGATAAAGCTGCTGAACAGCAGCAGTGTCACCGTGGTCCCCAAACACGATCCCAGGGCTTGCAGGCACCACCCAGACACAGGGTCCATCTTTCCTCACTGCACACCCATCTCTTTCCATGGTCCATATCCACCCCTCCTTCCTGCACGTCCATCTCTCTCCATGGTCAATATCCATCCCTCCTTCCTGCACGTCCATCTCTCTGCCATGGTCCATATCCATCTTTACCCCTTGCTGCAGTGACTGGCCTGACAATGTCTGGGAGCAGGACATGGCTCTCCCTGCTCCTCCCTTCACTTTGCCCCACAGGGTTTGAGGGTATAACTGCAGAAGCAGCCAGGGGAAACCTGGATATCATCCTCCAGCCTGTGTGTGACATGGTCATAGGAAAGTGGGTGAACCAAAAAACCCATGGAAAACAGACACATCTGCTCTTTCAAGCAACAAGCCAAGGGCAGAGGCAGCTGCAGGAAATGTACTCCCAGGGACCTGTGTCCACTGTCTTCATCAGCCCCACATGGAGAATGACAAAAGCTATAAAATTGCTCCAAGTTCCTCCTCCTTCCAGCCCACCAGGTCCATCCATCTAATGGGTCTGACCATGGAACTCTCATGGCGCTCAGCCAGTCCAACGGCCAAAAGTCCAACTTCAATTCCTTTTACACTTTATTTTCTTTGGATGTGTCCAAGGAAATCCTGGATGTGCCCTTCAGTGCTCTGGGTTCGGTGTCAAGGTGGAGATAGGTTACAGGTTGGAATTTATGGTCTCAGAGGCCTTTTCCAACCTAATTGATTCTGTGATTCTGTAAAGGGTGGAAATGCAAGATCCCACCTAATTCTCAAACCCTGCCACATGGTGAGAGGACAGTTAGCAGAGGGACAGGGATAGACCTTGCTGTTCCCAACATTATTCTTGGTTATGCCATAAAGAAAATTTTATCTCATTTGTCTCATTTTGTATTAATATGATAGGACTGGAGTTTGGGACGGTCTGGGAGGCAGATGCACTAGAAAATGCTGATAATGGCTCATAGTTAATAAATAATATTATTCTCATCAGTACCAGACCAATTACCACCATCGTTGCAATTTTATTGCTGCTGTTATTTTTATTAACAGCTGTGACTAAAACATCCATGGTACTCATCACCCCCATCCTCATCCACTTCGTGTTTGTTTCCTCTGCCTGTGGGGATTTGAGCCTGGCTATAATTGGTAGATGTTCCCCTTGCCCTCTCTGAGTGGTGGTTTTTGCACCACCCCTTCCCCACAGAGATGGGCATTGACCCAAGCCCTCCTGTATGCAAAGTCTAGGAGAAAGGATCAACGACCATCCAACCTCATAATGAGATGGGATGGGCAGGAACAGATTGCCTTTGAGGGTTTGGAAGATAATGCTAAGAGGCAAAATGGCAATTATTGATAGAGCTGTTTGCTCCCTAGGGGAAGGGAGTAGGTGATGGGTGGAGGCAGAGGCTGACAAATTGTCCCCAGGGGCTGCACAGAGCTGACAGGGAGACAGGGAGCAGCTCTCCAGGGCAAGATGCTGTCTCCAGGGGAGGTTGAGGACAGAGCAGACACTGAGGCCCTTTTTCTCATGAAGATCATAGGATCCTAGAATGGTTTGGTAGGGAATGGATTTAAATCCCATCTCCTTCCATCCTCTGCAACGGGCTGGGACACTTTCCACTATCCCAGGTTGCTCCAAGCTCCATCCAACGTGGCCTTGGACACTTCCAGGCATGGGGCAGCCACAGCTTCTCTGGGCAGTCTGGGCCAGGGCCTCCCCACCCTCACAGAGTTCTTTCCCAATATCCCATCTAACCCTGCCCTCCAGCAGTGGGAAGCCATTCCCCCTTGTCCTGTCCCACCAGACCTTTGTAATGGCCCCCTGGCAATCACTCTGAAGACACCATCTACCCTCTTCTGCCTTTGGTTCTTATTCCCAGACTAAATTCAACTTCATCTGCCACATCCTGATGTGTCCAGACCTCCACAACCCTCTCTGCTGCAGCCCAGGGAGCCCAGCTCAGCCCAGGCCCTGCTCGGGAGGTGTCCAGCCCTGAGCGGGCAAAAGCTCTGTGACCATTTCAGATATTAGGGCATGTCTGAAAGTGCCTGGAGAACAGAACATTCATTGCTTTCATGGATTTCATCTTTACCTTCGGGTCTGTCTCCAAGAGAGAGATGAGGGCTCATTTCCAAGATCCTGACCCAGAGGTCAATCCAAACCCAGCACTCACCAAATAGCTCTTGTTTTGTTTGAAAAAGCTTCAGAGACTCTAGGCCTGGTTTGAATAAAATGTCAAGGTTTTTAGCAGTTCTGTGATTAGTTTTTCTGTCCACAAAACACTTGCTGTTGTCCAGCCAGTGCCAAGATGTGGCTTTGCTGGTCTTTGCTCTGGAGAGTTTATTGCAGTGCAATTCCTGGGGAATTAATTCACTAATGAAGACAGACCATTACTAATGAAAAGAAGCTGGAGCCAACGTGGCAGGGAGAAAGGAGGCCAAGCTGACATGAAACTCATCTGCACGATGAACACAGCAAGAAAAAGCAGCCAGACCATGTCCTGATCTAATTGAAAGTCTCTAGACAAAAGTGCTTTGATCTCAGAGGATTTGGATTCCTACTCCTTCCTCCTGGCTGTATCTTCCCTTCAGATCTTTCAGTGTCTTGGAGGCTGCTGGGTAGGAAAACTCAGATTGTTGGTGCTCAAAGCTGCTCAGAAATGAGAACCTGAAAAATGCAAAGTGGTGTCTGGGTTTGCAAGGGCGAGGTCAGCCACAGCTCAGGGCTGGGACAAGGGGGTCCCTGGGTACTCACACAAAGTGGGAAGTGCTGTAGAAGGAACTCTGATCACAGAGCCTCTGTCACCTATGATCCTGGAAGTGAAAGGTTGATTCCTTCTTCATAGAATCACAGAATGGTAGCAAATGTGGGTTTGTGGTCCCTGGTGGGTGTATCACCATGTGGCCTTGGGAGGGATAGAGGCCAACCAACATCAGTCAAAGCTGGTATTTGGATGGACTTTACAACTTGTTCCTACAAATGCTTGGAATGGAGAAACTGGTCCTATCAGCACCCCCTTGGGATACATGGGGGATTGTCCTGATCCCCAATCCCAGACTGATTGCTTGTCAAAACCCAGCTGGCAAATAAAGGCATAAAAAACTGGTCTGGTCTTTCAGGTGAGCCAGAAGAGCACATCCAGCAAGGACATTGGTGTTTATTGGTACTGGAGCCCCTGTCCTGCACCAAAGTAGCCCAGTAGTCTCCATCAGCACAACATTTCCAGCCTGACACCTTCATCCTACCACAGAGCCACTTCCCAGTGCTCCAAAGGGCTGGAGGACCCTGTGTGTGTCCCTTTCCAGCACCTCTGGCTGGTTGGTCTACAAGAGATTTGAACTGTGGGAGAAACCTGAGAAATGCCAGCAGATCCCTGGGACAAGAGGGAGTGGGAAACATGGTGAGAGGGGATGGGCCAGGTGGTCAGGACATGGAATCCTGGCCTCAGACTCTGCCTTGGGGACCTGATTTAAAAGGAGGAAAATCTCTTCCTGGTACCTTAGCCATGTCTGTCTGGTCCAGGTGAGGGACAGTTGGGTGAGGACAGTGGTGGCTTTTCTACAGGTGTCACTTTTGGAGGGTTCCCAGGGCAGGAGAGGCACCAATGGCAACAGGCACCTTTTACCCACCACTCGCATGGGTGCGGCTGCATCCCAAACCTCCACCTGGAACTTCTCTGACAACCACTGAGCCTAGGTCAGGGCTGCCCTGCTCCCTTTACCACCAGCTGCCCCAGCCCAGAGCAGGCACTGGGACAGCCCAGGGGGGCGTGTGTGCCTGGTGCTCCCTGGACCATGTGCTGCAAGGAGAGGAGGGCATAGAAGGTCCAAAGCTGAGAAGGAGTCCAGGAATGGATATTCCCCATGGTTGCTGGTCCCCCACCCACACCTCTGTCCCTGTGTGCTCTGAGCTGTGATTCCAGAGGTAATGGCTGTCACTGGAGCACTCTTGGCTGTTACTCCACCCTGCAGGGCACCCCAGCACAGCTAGGACCACCCAACTGAGTGACAGGGAAGGATTTTTTCACTATATGGTGTCTTTCTTGCTTGGCCCAGCTCTGAGAGCAGCTGGCACCTTCCTAACCTGGCAGCTTGGCCCACATGTAGTGACCTGGAGCTGCAGCCACTCCTGCCTCCCCAGAGAGGACCTGGGCATGACAAGCCTCTTCTTTGAGGATCTCTGCTCCCAAAACACTTGGGTCTCCTTCACTGCAGCACGAGGAGACGGTTCCACACCAGGAGGCTTCTTGATGCAAACCTCCCCCAAAGCCACCAGGAGAGACCCCAAAAGTATGGGGGAGGGTGGATGTGTGCATCCCACTGCTGACCATCCTGGTCCATCTGTGTTCAGGGTTTGGTTTTACCATCCCAAAAAGGTGACTCTGTGTAGGAATCATTCTGCAACAAGTCCCTGCAAAGTACAAACAACTCTGGCCAGCGAAGCGTCTGGCAAGACCTCTGGATGTTGGCAATCACCTCTAATAGCCACCAATTCTCTAATGGATGTGGGTGAAGGTGATTATGAGGCTGAGGAGAACAAATTCATGCTGCCAAAATTGACTGGTCCCCACACACCGAAACCTGGAGTGCCCAAGGCTTTGGTGAGGGCTTCATTCAGTGGTGGGAGAAGCTGGACCTGGTCACAGTTCCAGCAAATGGCAAGAGAATAACATGAAAAGGGGGTTTCGTGCTTTGAGCTTTGTCAGAGAAGGTTGTGGAGGGACCTGGAGCATTTGTAGATGTCCTGGGCTCCAAACAGGGCCTGGGGAAATGCTGCTGCCTTGGTGTGGGTTCAGCCTTGATGTGGGTTCAGCCTGCCCTGACACATCTCTCAGGACCCTGGAGGCATCCTGAAATTCTTGAGGACTGCAGAGGGATGTGGGCACATCCAAAAGCAGCCCCAGGGATACAAACATCCCAACAAGAAGCTGAGGAAATAAGGTAGAAAAGAGCTTTATGTGCTGAAATTGTTGGAAGTGGGAATGATGCCTCCATGGGGCAGCCTGGCCATGCCAGTTTATATTCAGCCCAGACTGGCAGTACCAAAATGAGGGTCCATTGGGGATGTCCATCCAGATAGTGGTTACGGGTGTGGGAAAAAGTGACCCCTCCAACTCCAGCAGTGCCTGTATCAACCCAGAGCCCGGCCATGTTCCCCCATCTCTGCCACTCTCTTGATGCCACCAGTCTCAGTAGGACCAAACCTCAAAGCACAGCACACCAGAGATCAGCCCACCTTGAGCTTGGCACGTCCCGTGTGGGCATCACCCAGAGCCTCAAGAGGTTTCTCTGCTCCCCCATATCCCCACACACCCCCACAGTGCCCAGCTGGTTCTGAGCTAAACTTGTCATATTTCAGGTTCCAGTGATAGGATTGCATCTTTTCCTGCAGAGCCAAGGAGACTTATCCTATCCCACCTCTGATCCCTGGGAGCTGGGATCAGCCACAACATCCCACCAGGCCGGCTGAGCTCCCCACACCCCCTCCTGGGACTGCTCCTGGCCCCGCTGGAGCTGGATCCGTGCCTCCCTCTGGGTGTCTGTGCTGCTGTACTGCCCCGGCTCTGGCAATGAGTCACAGCCTTTGGGAGCAAACCACAGGCTTCCAGTAACTTCAGAGTTTCTTTCAGATCACTTGCCTGGCTGTCCTCAGCTCAGAGGCGGGGGGAGGGGGTGAGTAACCACATGGCTCCACCATGGACCAGTACCAACAGCTTCCCACCATGACCAGGTGCTGCAGGGGAAGGGGGAGCTCAGGAGGGCTGGAAATCTCAGGGAGGGAGGATGGAAAGCACAGAGACCTCACATTGAATCATCCTTCCTTCAGGTTCTGCTCTGGTGTGGAGGAGATGCAGCTGCTGTCCAAGGAAGTTGAAGGAGTACAAGTCACCCACTCTGCTCAGAGAGGATTTTTCTACATCCTCCAGCAGCATCCCTCACCCCAACAGATGATATCAATCCTTTCTGCTCAAAAATCTAATCTTGTTTCCAAACTGAGCTTGGTTTTCAGCCTGAGGCTGCACCCTGCTGTGGACTCTGTCACTGCACAAGCAGATTCTCAGCAAGGACCACTCACTCCGTGTTCAACCCCTCATCCCAAATGTGTTTGTGGAGGTTAAGCAGGGAGCTGGGATGCCCAGGCTGTCCAATGCTTGAGGGAAATGACAATTTAGTTCGTGTTTATCAGTGAGCACTACCCTCCAACCCCAGACAGACCCTCCATTCCCCAAAGGGAGCCGTGAGACCCCTGATGCCATGGGCAGCACCAAGTCCATCCAAGGGTGCTGAGTGGGTGGCCCTGCTCTGGACATATCACCCTCCTGCTGCCATGTGACAGTGTGAGGGTGCACCCAGTGCCCTGGTCAGTGGGGCACAAGTCCCACTGAGCCACAGTTTTGCACCCAGGCAGCTGTGGGGCTCCCTCCCAGCTCTACCATGTGTGGTCAGGGCCCTCTAGGACCCCTGAATTTTCCTGAACCTCTGGCTTCTTCCTCCAGGACCCTGAGGTAGGTAGGAGGCAAGTGATTTAACACTATTGGCAAAAGCTGCAAAATCATGAAACGAGCTGCAGAATCTCAGAACTGGTGATGTTCTCTGAAAAAAATGTGATATTCTCATCTTTTGGCTGCTGCTTTCAGGCAACAACATTTTGAGCAAAGCAAAGTGTGAGAAACGGTGCTTTAAAAAAAAAAAAAAGAAGCAGAAGCTAAGATTCTTTTATAGACCCAGGACTTTGGGAATTAGGACACACAGAGAAGGACAGCTTGGTCCCCAAGAGATGGGGGTGAAGCTGTGAAAGCTGCAGGACAGTGTGATGAGCACCATGTCTCCAGTGCTGCCCCTGTGCGATGTATTTCCTGGACTTTTTTAGTGTCTAAATAGTTTTGTTGTCAAAAATAGGGATTTGCTGTGTGAGCGTCTCCTTGGAGGGTGGCTCCCACACAACTGCATCACAGGGATGAGCCCACTGTGCTGTGGGAGCAACCCCACCTCCAGCAGAAGACAATTTCAGGCAGAGCCACTCAACCCCATGTGCATGTCTCTCTGGCCAGGCTGGACAGGGCTTGGAGCAACTGCTCTAGGCAAGGTGTCCCTGCCCATGGCAAGGAACAAGATGAGCTTTTAGGTCCCTTCCCACCCAAACCATTCCATGATTCTATGACAGTGCTGGAGGTGTTTCTCACCCAGTGGTGTGGTAGGATATCAACTTGCCTGGCCAGAAGTCTCAGGTCATCTTCCCTTGCTGTGCGGGGCCATGGCCCTGTGGATTTGGCCACCTCCAAGGGTGTCACACAATAGCCCTGCCCCTGCCATAGCAATTAGCCAGGAGCTGATTGTCCAGACCCAATTCAGCAGAGTATCTGTGTGATTGGATAAGTGAGGGTGAGGTATTCCCTGAGTACAAAGGAGAAGGGAAAAAAGGCAGCTTTTGCCAGTCTTCAGTGCAAATCCAGGGCTTGGCTGGATAAAAGCGGTGGGGTTTTAATTATCTCTTGTATTACTCTTGATTTTTCTATGCATTGCATATTTTGGTTCTTTATGCAAAAGAACCTCTTTGAAACAAGGACTCTGAAAGTCAGCCCTCAAAATTTAGAAGGGAGGGGGAAGAGGGGAGGACAAAGAAAGAAAGTAGCTCTAAAACTCACTTTAAATGCCAAATGTGACAAATGTGGCTCTGAGAAATGGAAATGGGACAGCAGATATAAAGTACCTGATATGACTCGGCTCCCAGAGCCTCTGTGGCTCAGAGTCCATCCCACAAAACACTGAGCTGCAGAGGGAAAACGGCTGTGCTGGGAGGGAAGTTCCAGCTGAGGAAGTGCCCAGTGCCACCACCCTTCCCTGCCTGTCACCACCACACTGCTATGAAGAGGCCAGCTGGGTCTCCAGGGGAGGCCTCCAGCCAGGGGAGTCTGGAAAACATCAAAAACCATTAAAAGGTAGGAGCAGATCAGGGACCACAAGGAGAAGGGAAATGAGGGGGGTCTTGAGAGCTGCTGTTGTTGTATATGCATTCGACAGGACATCAAGATCTGCTCCCCAGATAAATGGGAGGCAGGAAACTGGAGACAGAATCTCAATTAAGAGGCATCAAGAAAGCCTCAGAGCAGAGCTGAGGTGGGTCTTTATCTCTCCAATACAGAAGGACTCATCAGAAAAAAAAAAGATATCCTAAATTACAGTTGGAACAAGAGATTGGTATTGTCTGCCTTTTAATTTCTTGGGCTTTACACTTCTCTTGCTAACCTGACTCCTGATTTGCAACAACCAAACTCCTCAATTTCTTAGGCTGCAACTTGTTATCGGATCAGGATCCTCATAGCACAATTTGTCACTGCGAAGGGAACATTTCCTTTCTTGCACTTAACCCAGTTCAAAGATTCAGACATTCAAGACTGAAAAATTGGCTGGAGCTTCCCAAAACGAGGGACGTTGTTTTCTCCACCCAATGCCTAGAGGAGAACTAGCAGTGCTGATGAGATCTACTGTTTCTAAACCTCAGAGGACACAGCAACCCAAAACAACCAGTCCAGCACCTTCTGTCCAATGCATATTTCCCCTGATTAAAAGATCAATTTCAAATGCAAAAGCAGCAGGATTAATTTAATTTTTTTTAATGAGTTGGTTATATGTAGTTTTGACTGGTGGAAATAATTTTGGAGGTACCCATTTGGGCTACAGTTGGCTTCCAACTTCAGTCCAAACACAGCTCCCCACAAAGCTTAAGTAAAACCTGTGTAATTACCCCCTCCACACACCATAAAGATGGAAGAAATAGCGATCAGAGGACATGTGTGTAAAGCCATTGAGTTCTTTATCTTGGAATGAGTCTGAACAGTGAATCCGTATCTCAGTCAGTCAAATGAAATGCCAAATTGGAAGTAAAGGCTCCAGTTAACACCACAACTAAATGTTCCCTCACCTCTGAGAACCTGTCACCAGGAAAACAAATAAAAGCACAAAGACAAAGCAAACCTGAAGTTTATATGCACTCTGTTTTCTCATTTAGATTAAAAGATTATTTATTCCCTTGAAAGAAAACTGAGGGGCCTTGCTCCCTGGGAGGAAGCAGCTTGGTATTTCCATTAGGATGGTGGAGACATCTGAGATCCAAGATCAGGTATTGCAGTGAAATGCCTCAGCTGGGCCTAAATTACAGCCTGTGCATGTTCCTAATTACTCTGGTCTTAATTCCAGGCAAGGAACAATGAGCAGACACAGCCTGGGGCTGCCAAGGCAGCCTGCCTGGCTCAGGCCATGGAGATGAGTGACACGTGGACCAGGCAGGATGGAGGTCACGGATATGCTCCAATGGCTGGAGCCCCTCTGCTCTGGAGCCAGGCTGGGAGAGATGGGAATGTTCACCTGGAGAAGTGAAGGCCTGGGGAGATCTTAGAGCCCCTTCCAGTGCCTGAATGGGCTCCAAGAGAGCTGAAGAGGGACTTGGGACAAGGGATGGAGGGACAGGACAAGGGGGAATGGCTTCCCACTGCCAGAGGGCAGGGTTAGATGGGATATTGGGAAAGAATTCTTCCTTGTGAGGGTGGGGAGGCCCTGGCACAGGGTGCCCAGAGAAGCTGTGGCTGCCCCATGCCTGGAAGTGTCTAAGATAGAGGTTGCATGAGACTTGGAGCAACCTGGGATAGTGGATGGTGTCATGGCAGGGGGTGGAACAGGGTGAGCTTTGAGGTCACTTCCCACCCAAACCTGTCTGGGATTCTGGGACTCTATAAAATGCATTTCCCTCTCCCTGAGCCTCAGCAGAGCCAGGGCTGCCTGTGGGTGGGGAGCAGGGCTGGAATGTGGGGGATCCCCACAAGACCCCCTCATGTATGGGTCACACAGGGGGTGGAATGAGATTATCTTTAAGGACCCTTCCAATCCAAACCATTCTAGGATTCCATGATCCCCTGGAGAAAAGGGGTGTCAGTGACAGCTCCATCCTGAACCCAAGCTTTCATCGCAGCATCTCCTGGATTCTGGGATTCCAGGTCTTCTGCTATTGGAGCACTTTCAGCTCCCTCAGAGCAGACAAACCTCCATGAGCACATAAAGAATCTGTGTCCCAGCAGTGCTGAATGTGAGGAATGAGCTACCTGAAATTAGACCCATCTGAGCTGCACCCATGCTGGCTCTGCTCAGGCTTTGCCAGGTCCATCTGGACCCAGGCTGAGCCCTTGGCTCTCCCAGTCGGGACCACTCAGTGGAGCCTTCACACCGAGAGAAATGAATTTTTCATTTGTGTATTCCATGCGTAAAGGCATTGAGTGTTGTTACCAGAGGGGAAAAAAAAAAAAAGAGGAATCATTTAATCCATAAAACTGTGCTAATTCTGGTGATGTCTGAGACAGCATTTCTCAGCATCAGCCCCTTGCTGTTGTCAGAGAGAGAGCATCACTCCCTCTGTGAACAGATGGGGAGACTGAGTCGCAGAGGGGAGCTGTGATCTGCCAAGATGGGCCAAGTGGAATGAGAAAACATCCTTGGTGCCAGGAGCTGGCACTTCCCTTCTTTGAAGGAAGCCAAAGAAAATCATCCCCATCTCTGGTTGCAGGGAGAGAAATAACCTGGAGAAGGTGGATAAACAGCCATGACAGCAATGTCCTGGCTTTCTGTGCCTTCCTTAGAGGAATGATGAAGAGATGATATTGCCACCCCAGGCAGGGGGTGGGACAGGGGGATGTCACCTCTGTGTCCCCACAGTCCTGGTGGGCGTGGCTGGTACCTGGGATCTGTGCTCAAGAGGACCAGGGCTGGTGCCAGGGACAGCGCAGAAGGAAGCTGGCGAGGGACACACAGGAAAGAGGGTGGGGAAGAAATCTTTTGTCCCCCTTCAGCTCCTTTTTGTGATCAGAGATTTTGGTACCCGACAAAAACCCAACCAAACCACCCAACACTGTGACAGCTGCTGGTCATAGTTGCCTACTCAGTGCCAGGGCGCAAAGCCCAGGCAAGGAAGGGATGGGGGAACAATGGGAAATGCAATGAGAGGGAGGGTGGGGGTGCAAGGAGGAGGTGTTGGGTCCCACAGTGCAGAGAAGGGCAAAACCAGATGCCCCAAATCTTTCCAGTGTCTCATCCTGCTCTGGTCTTCCCTACATCACCAAACACAGCCCTTCCTCCCCTATTTGCCCCCATTGCCCACCAGCCCTCAGCCCACAGGACTCTGTGAGGAGGAAGATCTCCTCTTTCATCCTCTCTCGCTGGTGGTATCACCAGGGCCAGAGGTGCCAGGGGCGTGGCTAGGGTGCTCAGCTCATTGCTATTCTGCAAGACAACCCACTAGCTCAGTGGGCTTTTTGTGGCTGCCTTAGAGAGCATCAATTGTTACTTTCTTGCCACTGGGCACCCCATGCAGGACCCGGCCCCAGCAGCCGGGCAGCTGCACTTCCAGAGCAGGAACTCCCTGCCAGGAGCCCAGGCAGCCTCTGAGACAGCACCTTTCCCATTCCATGGCCTGAAAGTTCAGCTCATCTTGGGTGAGAGGTGTCCCAAGAGCACCAGCCCCTTGGGACACTCCTCCCAACCCACTGGCAGCCCCAGTGCTGGGCTGTCGGCTCTCAGCTGCTGTGTCCATCCCTGCTGCTTTGGCAGGATCACTGTGAAAAATCATTAATTTGTCTCCAGGATAATGTAATGCTGTTCCTATCAGCTCAGCTGTGTTGGCTGTCATTTCCCTGGGCTGAGACAGTGCTGTTGTCCCCAAGGGGATGAGCCTCTCGAGCTGTCCCCATCTCTCCCAGGAGTCTCTCACTCCTGTGGTCCCCTCCATGCTCCATGTCCTGCTGTCTGCAGAGAACACAACCCTCACCAAGCTGTGTCTGGGCTTCCCTCACACGCCTGTGGGCAAGATCCTTCAGGGCTTTTCCCTGTCCTTCCAGACAGAGGTTTTCTTCCAGCCCATCAGTTACTCTCCAGTCTGAAATTACTCCAGTGTGTGTCACAGTGAAACTCATCTCCCAGGTTCTTTCACTGTGGTGCCTCCCACACATTTTCCTCTTTTTTTCCATCCTTCTTTGTCTTGCTATGACCTTTCTCTCCACTCTGCCTCCACCCCAGGACACAGACGTGCCAGTGCACCACTGTGAGTCCTTGGATGAGCCATTCCCTGCTGTCAGGCTGATTTCAAGTACAGTCATTTGGATGCAGGAGCTCCATTGTCCCCATCTCTAATCCTTTGTCCAGCCCTGCCTGTTCTGCTTTGGAGACGCATGGACCTGCATGTCCCAGGCCACCCAAACAGGTCCCCTCAGAGCAGATCCCCACGGCCTGGTGTTTGGTACAGGCTGCTCTGAGGTGTGCCAGACAGGAGATTTCATTGGGTCTGGCCTCACAGGAGTCCCTCCAGATCCGAGTTTAGAAGTGGAGGCTGGTGGGCTTTGTCCCAGCTGTCTCCCACCCGAGCTCGTGGCCAAAATCCCCTTCCGGGTCAACAGAGCCAATCTGGCCCTTTTACACACAGTTAAGCTTATTCTGACACCACGAATGGACTAAAAAACCCTGGTGTGATTTGACCTGGGGGTGTAAGAGGAGCTGAGGGTGGTTTGGCTCTTGGTGACCACATGGGACATATCCAACAAGAGCAAGACAGAGGCCACATATCTGTGCCAAGAGCTGGGCAAGGACCGGGAGACAGCACAGACCCCAGAGCCAGTAAATGGGAAAGGCTCCATGCCAAGAAGAGCATCTGAGCCCCTCTGCACCCCCAGCCTGCATCCCAGAGTAGTGTCTGAGGTCCTCTGCACCCCCTGTGGGTCACTTATTCCTGCTCTGTCACCTGCTCTGGCTGATGTGGAGTGAAGGTGAGACCAGAGGTGGGATTGTCTTGGTAAAGGTCAGGTGATAATGGCAACTCCCCCAGATGGAGTCACATTCCTACATCTCAGGGGTGGGGAAGACCTGGGACTCCATCAAAGGGGTCCTGCATGTCCTGAGCCACCTCAGCACAGACCATGGTGAGCTGGGCCTGACTCACCCCAACACCCAGCCTTCAGGGCCAGGCTGGGCTGGCGGGGCCGGGCCAGCTGAATCAGCAGCTTTTGCATTGGCAGAGCCTCCTTCCTGGGGTGTTTTCCTTGTCTCTGTGCCAGCAGCTGCACAGGGCCCAGAGGGGCATCACCATCACCTCCACCAGCCCAGTGCCCTGGGACACAGTCTGGTCACTCTTGGAAAGGGAAAACTATACCCTGGAAGTGTGACAGTGTGTCTCAGTGCTCCCAGGCAGTTCTGGGGCCCTGCAGCTCATCCATAGGTCTGTACTCCAGACACAGCAGCATCTCTCAGCTCCAGTGAGGGACCTGCTGTCTGTCCCACCATGCCTAGGTGGTCCTGGCTGTGGGTACTCCTCACTTTCTGCTCGATGGGGACCTCATGGACCCTTTATGCTGCCATGGGATGAGGGAACACAGGCTGGCTGTGTACCACCTGCTTGGCAGAGTAGGCCCTCTTGGATTGATGGTACTACACCTGAACCATAGCCATGGAGGTGGCAGAGTTTTGCTGGGTTCCATCCACACATCCCCACCTGGTTTGGTGTCTGCTTCTTGCAGAATGAGTTCATGGGGAATTATAGAATCCCAGAATCCCAGAATGGTTTGGGTGGGAAGAGACCTTGAAGCTCATCCCATTCCTTCCCCTGGCATGGGCAGGGACACCTTCCACTATCCTGGGTTGCTCCAAGCCCTGTCCAACCTGGCCATGGACACTTCTAGGCATGGGGCAGCCACAGTTTCTCTGGGCAACCTGGGCCAGGACCTCACCACCCTGATAGGGGAGAATTCCTTCCCAGTATTGAACCTAAATTTCTGGTTTTTTCAGTTTGAACCGATTGCTCCTTGTCCTGTCCTATAGTTGAGCTAACCTGGCCCATTTAAGACACATTCAGTCTATTTTAATACCACAAATGGCTACAAACCCACGCTGTGATGCACCCTAAGCTGTGAAAGAGAAACAATTTAATTTAATGGAATTACTCCCGAAGCAATCACCAGGGCTGGGACTGGATCCTGGAGGAGCCTGGCTCCAGAGCCCTGGGCATAGTCATGGCAGGACTCCAGTGCAGGAACAGCGAGGCCATGTTGTCCCGGCAAACCTCAGGTTCCACACCTTCCCTGTTCCCAGCCTCCATCCTTCACCCATGAGATCACCCTGAGCCAGCCATGGTGCAGCTCAGTGCCTCAGTTTCCCCATCTTCAGATGTGCCTTTGTTGGGAATATGCCCTCAAATTTACTGGTGAGACATTGCCAAGGGTCGATGCCTCACCCTGAAAATCAATAGAAATAGGTAAAAAGCCCAATGAAAACATTCCCAGAGCAGGGGTTTGGGGTGCAGCAGCAGGAAGGAATATGTTTTCGTTCATGGCCCTGCAGCAGAGCCCTGGCAGACGCGAGCTCCGTTAAGGGACAGATGTGACACAGCTATCAGGGTCACAGTGATTACCCGCCACAGTGACCATGCCTTGCCCCACTGGGATATGTAAGGACCGGGAGAGGATGGGGTCCTACTGCTCAGGAAGCCCATACAGGGTCTCTTGAGGCCATTCATTTCCTCCTGCCTTTTTAACTCAGACAATTTAGGTATAACTCTGAATATCAGGCTCCGAATTTGGAGCATTCCTGCTCAGGATTTAGGGCTCTTCTCCCCTTCCCTCTGCTCTACTGGGGACAGAGCACCCCACACTCAGCCCCTCACTGCATCCCAAGCTGACACCCCCAAGCCCCAGCATTTTTCTTGCCATTTCACGAGCTGGGAATGCTGCAGACAGCCCCACTTGCCTCCCTGCAGCCACATGGCAGTGTCTGGAGCTTTTGGGAGTGACCTGATTTTGTGTCTGCCAGCGAAGATCTCGCGGCGCCACTGCAGCAGCTGTGTGAGCTCCCAGTGAGCCTAATCCGGGCATCCCTTCCCCTAGGGAAGAGTCCTCATGGCTTTGATCCCTGACTTAGCCTATTCATGACTGAAAATTATTCTGTGGATCAGAGAGTAGAGCTGAAAACCAGCTCACCTGGGTATTTACAGGTCTTTACCAGGATCTCAAACCAACATAACCTGCTGGTAAATCCCTGCCCATCTCAAGGGCTCTGGGATTTTGATGATCCTGGAATTGAGCTCCTGGTGCGGCACTGGCACAGCTCGTCCATGCAGCCAGATCTGGTTGGAGCAGAGCTCAGTGGGAAATGCTGGCTCTGATGTAGCACCCACATGCTGAGCTGGTGCAGTGTGCTGGAAACTGTGGCTTGGAAACAGCCTCAAGTCTGCAGAAACCTCCCTGGACTGTAATTCCTGCATTTTAATCTCCATCCTTGGTTCAGAGCTGCCTGTTCCATGGAATGAAGGTCTCCACAGATCGCTCTCACTTGCTAAAAATATACCTGGAGGAGGGCAGAGAGGAAAGAAACAAAAGAGGTGGCTGCAAAGACCTACCAGTTCCTGAAATTCCTCCAGGTTAGGGAAAATGGAAGTGTTCTCCTTGGAAATGAAATGTGCTTTCTCAGGGATGGGGCCTGTACAGATGGATGGCACCTTCTCACTGACTAGTGGAGGTTGAAAGAAAATAGATGAGCTCCAGGGTGAGAGCTCTGAGTCACCTGGATGCTTTTGAAATTCCTCTGAATGTAAAAGAGGCCTCGGAAGAGCTGTGGTTTGACTTGTTCACTGGCCTGGCTGGACAGGAAGGTTTCCTGGCACTAAGTGTTGGGAGTACTGGAAAGATGTCCCATGGCCCTTAGATGTTTTGGGAGCTGGGAATTTGTGCCTAGCCATCCCAATGTTCTCCTCCTCACCCATCCCATGGCAGTGGGTGCCCATCGCTCCCCTGCTGAGACCCTCCATGAACTCTTGGGGGAGGAATCATGGAACGGTTTGTTTGGAAGAGACCTTAAAGCCCATTCTCATGGGCAGGGACACCATTCACTATCCCAGGTTGCTCCAAGCCCCGTCCAACCTGGCCTTGAACACTTCCAGGGATGGTGCAGCCACAGCTTCTCTGAGACACCTGGAATGGGGAAAAGCCACCTCAGATATGTCCTGCTCCACCACCCAGCTGGCTGAGGGCAACAAGACTTCCCAGGCTTACCATGACCTAGTCCTAGCTGGCCCCATGCCTGTGGCCCTTGGCAGGACTGGAGAGAAGGGGAAAGAGCGCTACAATCCCAGGAAGAGCCTGAACTAAGGCAGGAGCCTGGAAAACAGGGAGTCCAGGGGGGAAGGTTCCGCCTTCCCCCTCTGTGTCCATCCAGGAGCTCACGGGTGCCCTGCATGTCCCACTCACTTCCTGCCTTGCAGGCACTGCAGTCCAGAGCTGAGGGATGTTCCTGCCATCCCTGAGCTGTTTTATCTCCTTCCAGACAGGGCACTCCTGAACCACCAGACAGTGCCAGTGCTGTCCACAGAGCCACTCCCTAACACTGCTTTTACCCTGGGGTCTCCCCCTGCTGTGCTCCAGCCTCTTGCCCCCCATCTCCTAGAGAGCTCCAACCATTCTGATCTAACTTCCATGGCTCTGCAGCCTCACAGGTGAGCATTCCAAACCTTCAGCAACACCAAAGGCACCTCTCCCTGGTGGGATGCTCCTTGGGATGCTGCAGGGTGGGAAGGGAAGGGCTGGGAATACCCCAGTGCTGAGGCGCAGGCACAGAGGGTGGAGATCCTGGCTGTGGACAGAGAGACTCCAACACGAGGGCTCCTGCAAACATCAGATTCCTGCAGGTTTTCCCTTCCTGGCATGTTTCAAAGTGTTTGAGGTGAGGTCACAGATGAGGACCCCCAAGGACATTCCAAGATAGGCTTGGGCTGCATCCACACATTCAGCATCCCCAGCCAAGGGGTGGTTTGGCACATCCCAAG
Organism: Leptocoma aspasia; assembly: GCA_013399835.1. Classification (NCBI taxonomy): domain Eukaryota; kingdom Metazoa; phylum Chordata; class Aves; order Passeriformes; family Nectariniidae; genus Leptocoma; species Leptocoma aspasia. The sequence continues at coordinate 137,479 of VXAX01002148.1, read as the reverse complement.
GACAGCAGCTCCTTTTGCTATGGCCCTTTCCAAAAGGCCCAAAACACATCTCAGAGCAGAGACAGGGCCCCCAAGGCAGCAGAGGCCGGTGCTGAAGGAGCTGCATTCCCCCAAACATCCCTCCAGCAGCATCCTCCCCAAACATCCCTCTAGCACCATATCCCCCAAAACATCCCTCCGTCACGTCTCTTCCAGCATCCTGCCTCCACCAGGATACTGAGGGGCCGGTTCCTGCCGGACACCCCCAGCTGGCTGCTTCCCCTCCCTTTGAACTCCTTTCATTTTCCCCAAGCACGGCTGTGAGAGGGAAGTTTGGGCTGGGCTGAGGGACCCCACTGTGACCGGATGGGGGGGATCACAGGCTGGGGGTCCTGCCTGGCTGCTGGGCAGGGAGGAAGGATGTGATAGGGGAGGGGGGGTTTCCACCAGCAAGTCTATTTTAAGTGGTTTCCAGCTGTTCCTGTGCGGGCTGGGAAGTGGGGGACCCTCTGCTCTAGCCTGCTCAGCCCAAGTGATGCTCCTGCATCCCTCTAAAGTCAAGGAAAGGCCCTTTGAGGGGGAAGCAGCATCACTCAGGGCCCAGCAGCCAGGAGAGATCATACCCAGGGGTTAGAGAAAATGGAGAGGGTTTGGTGGGATATCCCAGTCCCTTGACCATGCTGGGTGTGTGCTGGATAAAGAAGAAAGACCAGAAGGTGCCAGCTCAAATCCATACAAGACCCCTCTCCATCTGATAAAATCTGCCTCCACATTGCAGAAGTGGCCCATGTCCCTCTGTGCTTCTGTGTCCATGGGAAGTGGCCACTGGAGTGATGGAGCATTGGATGCTGCTTTGGCATCTCCCACTGCCATATAGACACCCTAAATGTCTCAGGGCACCATTTCTCCCAGGAGAAATCCACCCCTGGGGCCACCAAGTTCTTGAATTCGCAGCCCAAGGGCCAGGGTGTCCATGGGGAGCCGGGAGCTGGAATCAGGCTGCCATGCACCATGTTCCCCATTCCCTGCCATTCTTCCCTGTGAGGAAGACACAGGTTGTCCAGAGAAGCTGTGGCTGCCCCATCCCTGAAAGAGTCCAAGGCCAGGCTGGAAGGGGCTTGGAGCAACCTGGGGTAGTGGAAGGTGTCCCAGCCCGTGGCAGGGTAAGGTCCCTTCACACACAAACCTTTCATGGGTTCTGTGACTCTGTGAAATGCGTTTCCCTCTCCCTGAACCTTGGCAGCACCAGGGCTGCTTGTGGATGGGGGACAGAGTTGGAATGTGGGGGATCCCTACAAGACCCCCTCAGCCATATGAAGGCCACACTGGTGAGGATCCACCCTGTACCAGGCTTGTCTGAGGGATCCCTTTGGCACCGGAATGGGCTGCAGTGAGCACACTGTCCATGCCTGTGCTGGAGGGGATGTCCCTGCTCAGTGCCCTAGGGATGAGCCTCAGGCAGATATTCCCCACATGCCTCCCCACCTGCCTGCAAATCTCTGCTCAGGTCTGGCTGCCATCATTGTCTGTGGCCCTCTGGGGATGCTTGGAGCTCTCCCAGAGCTCTCCCAGGCACACTGACCACAGGTGTTCCCCCAGGGCCCTGAGTCCTACCAGGTGCTCCAGGCTCTCAGCATCCACTTTGCCATTGCTGGGTTTGGACACCACAAGAGCTGTGAGCACTGCAAAAATGCTGTCACTGTCATCATTAGCACCCTGCAACAGACTGGAAGAAACTCAAGGCATTTCAGATTCGGGAAATATTCTTTAGTGGTGTTTCCTGTCCTGTGTGCTATATACAAGGCACTACATCTCCTAAAATCATCACATGTATCAACTGCCAGGAATTCATGAGGTTGTAGGATCTTTAAGGCTGGGAAAGACCTCTGAGATACTTGAGTGCATCCATTAAGTTGATGAGGTTACAAAGCTTTTCAATATTAAAATAGGCTCTGAAAAGAAAGAGGAAAATCTCCTGCTGCTGAATGCTTGGGCACACAATGGGATCACAAAATTCAGGGTGGAAATTGCATGAGAAGAACCCACGCAAACTGTGTACAGCATAATATTAATATTGATGTTAATGTTAATATCGATATCGATATTGCTCCCAGGAAAACTCCTGGGATCAGGGCAGGAATCTCCCCTGAAAGGCCCATCTGATGCTCAGAGGCAGACAGGGAGCTAAAAATGGACTGGTTTGTTAGGAAAATGCCTGAAAGGCTGTGCTGATCCTATGGAACCGCAGAACTCCCACACCAGAGCCTTCCCCGCACACAAGAGACGTGCGAAGCCCAAAAAAGCTCCAAGAGCAGTGACAGGGTGGGAATCACTCTGGTGACACCAGCAGGCTGGGAGACAGTGACTGGAAAAATCACACCTAGGGAGGAAGTCAGGAACAGTCTGTGAAAATCATGTGTGGCAGGGAGGGGGTGGGGAAGGACTGTGGATTTATCCTGCGCCCCCTCCTCTGTCTTACACTCCTTCTCCAAGCAGCCTCCGCTGGTGCTGGGTGCGGGAAAATCCCAAAGGAACACATCTCTGGCCTGATCCCATGGATCTGGGAACACCGAGCACTCTAGAGCACTCAGGTGATCCCCAACACCTGAGGTACCTCCTGTCCCTGTCTCCCTGTATTGGAAGGCAATTCCTGCCCCAGGAAAGGTCCTACACCTGCTGGGGTCTGCGCAGCACCAACACAAGGGGGTTGGTGCCTGTCTGGGGTGTTTGTGCTGATGAAGGGTCTGGGACCCCTCCAGCGAACTGCTTGAACTGCAGAGGGGTCAGTGGGGTGACACGAGTGCTCAGCTGGGCTGGGCTGTTTTCCAGCAGTGCTCCCACATCCGGAGCCTTGCGGGGCCGACGAGACTGCAAAGGCGTCCCCGCGGAGTGAAGCGGACTCACAGCGAGGGGCTGAGCCTCGCTCTGCTCGGGGGCACCGAGGTCGGGTGTCACGTCCCCTTCCAGCCCCGCTGACAGCCCCCGCTCCCACCATGGCTCCCCAGAAATTCTTCCCCAGCCCAGCATGGCCCCGGTGGAGAGGGAGTGGGGCAAAAAGGGTTAAATATCTCCTCCTGGAGCGGCAGAGTTCGAATAAAGTGCTCAAAAAAAGTGTCCCACTCCTTTACGCCCCGAGGCACTTGCTCTGGGCTTGGAATGGCAACCGATACAGAAGGAGAAAAACCGGGAAAGGAGTTATTTGTGTGGCACCCCATAGCAGGGGTCTCTCCTGGGTGAGGTTGCCCCATGAAACGTGCCAGGTTGTCACCTCTGGTTCCTCAAACTGCCAAAGGTGTGTCCCACAGCAAGCCACCCCAGTGCTCCCCATTGCAAGGGAAAAGCTGTCATCACCTTTCCTCCTGGAGCACCCGGCTGGGGGTCTCCCATGTGTGGGGACACACTTGGTCCTGGCCATGGGGATCCCGTGACTGTCCCTCACTGCCAGCCAGCTGCCACAATGTGATCTCTGCCTGCACACCCAGCACTCCCTGACACCCCAAAAGAAGCTGCTGGAGGCTCCAGGACACCCACCCCCACATCCCCCCCCATCCAGCCTGCCCCGGTTGCTGCTGCAGCCAGATATGCCTGGGTTGGCAGCGTGGAGGAAAGTCCTTTCTCCCAAGTGCTTCTCCAAGAATTTGGGGTTCCTCACTCCCTTTTAACCTCCACAGCAGAGCTGGTTCCGACGCCTTTTCCTACCTGACAGGGATCTTCACCCGCAGGTACCGATCCACGGCGATGGCCAGGAGCGCCAGGATGGAGCTCTCCGTGAGGATGAGGACGGGACAGGCCACCATGAGGCAGGTGTAAAACTCCGTCTGGGGTCCGATGTTGATGATGATGGCAAGGGGGATGACCAGAGCCCCCACGGCCACGTCGGCCACCGCCAGCGAGACGATGAAGCAGAAGGTGGCATCCCGTAGTGCCTGGTTCATTTTCACAGCCCAGATGACCAGGATATTGCCCGGCACGGACACCAAAGCGATGAGCACTTCGATGGAGATGTAGGCAGCCTGGAAGGCTGAGATGGGATGTGCCATGATGCTCCGGTCCGCCCTGCTCCCGTGGGGTTCCTCGGTCACCTGCAAACGCACAGGGAGGCGGTGAGAAAAACCCCTCTCCCGTCTGTGCCGTCCCCCAGGGCTCGGGACCCCTCCGCCCTCCCCGAGCTCATCCTACACCCACCTCCATCCCGCACCCACCTCCATCCCGCAGCGCGACCGCTCCCGGCGCTGAAGAGGGAGCGGGAGCCACCGGCCGGTCCTGGGAGAGCGGCGGAGCCCGCCGCCCCTCGGGCTACCCCGGAGCCCTCTGTCGGAGCCCTTGGGGACCCCCGCTGTCCCCTCGCTGGATCCCCTCCCTGTTCTGCGCTGCTTCCTGCAGCCGCCCGAGTCCCGAGTCCCAGCAGCCGCCGCCCGCCCGCTCCCGGCGCCGACCCCTCTCACCTTGTCCTGTAAATCCAGGGCTTGTTTTGGGGTGCCCTCACCCCCAGAGAGGCAGCGCTGTCCCCCCGCAGGGCAAGGCGGGGCTCATGCTGGGGGAGGCCGGGGGGACCCTGCGGCCGCCGGGGACCGGGCTGGCCGAGGCCGCTGGGGCTGCGCTCGGTCCCCGGTGCCCGACACCGCTCGGCTCCCGCAGGCGCTGCCGCCTCCCCGCCGGAGCCGGAGCATCACATGGTGCCGCCTTCCAGCCTTTAAAGAGCGACTGACCCGATTCGGGGCTCGCCGGCACCGGGAAGAACCGGGGGAGGGGGTGCGAGGGGGCCGGGAGGAGGAGGCAGAACCGGGTGGAGCGGGGAGGGGCGGCAGAGGGGGGAGCAGCGGAGCCGGTCCCAGCCCGAACGCTGCCGACACGAGTCGGGCTCCGGATTTAACGCTAAAACCGGTTTTTGAGGTCGAGTGTGAGCAGAGGATCGGGGCGGGGAGGGGAGGGCTGAGGCAGAGCCCGAGCTGGGGTGGGCGAGGACCCGGCCCGTCCCCGACACGGGCAGCGCTGCTCGGCACTGTGCCCCAGGACGGCGTCAGACCCGTCAGACCCGCAAGTCAGACCCGAGCGGCCCCAATGAACTCTGGTGCTCACCCGGGCTCTGGCTGGCACTGCCTCACCCAAAATCACTGCTGGGGTGGGCGGGGGGTGAGACCCCCGAAACACTATTCATCCTCCGAACTGCACTCCCCGGGATGGGGAGAGGCTGTGTCCCTGGGGCAGGGAAAGGATCTGTTCCACGCAAGGCGTGTGGAGGAAGGGTGGCCCCGAACTGCTGCTGAGGCTGGACCAGACACTCTTTAAGGTTCTAGGAGAAGTTTGGGGGAATATGGTCACCCCCCAATTCCCCTCCCCGGGCCGGGCAGTACAGAGAAAATGGGTCTGGGGCTCGATCTCACTGATGGAGATCTCACTGAACCACCCAATCCCTCCCGGCACCTCCGGATGTGCAACAGGGGCCTGCAAAGCTCATCTTACATAAATCACTTCCCAGGAGTGTGGCTGGTTTATCCAAATGCTGCAAGGGACAGGACCTCAGACGTGTGGCAAGGGGACTCTCCTGACTCCCATCCGCACCTCTCCCTGTCCTTTCTCCCTCCTCTTGAGACTCGGGACTGGAGTTGTCCCCTGCTCTGCTCTGCCTCGTGAGAGATGTCCCAACCCTCGGATCTGCCCCTTGGGGCTGCCCCTCATCTCTCTCTTCATCAGAGCCTGCACACCCCACAGCAGGGATGAGATCGACTGTGAGACCATCCCAATCCAGGGCTGATTTTCCATCAGCTGCTGTCCCATGGGATGTCTGCTCTTCCCATTGGGCAAAGAGCTGGGTGTCCCAGCCTCCTAAGGCTGTGTGGGGACTGTGGCATTGTGCCACCTCTGGGCACTGGGCTGTGCCAGCAGCAGGGCGAGGTGAGCTTAGTTTGGTCTGAATGATCTGTTTGCTGTGCAGAGAGAAAAATAAACCGAGGCTCGCGGGCTCCTGTAAACACAGCACTATTTATGGAGTGTTCACACCCCGCAGCATCTCCTCACACCTCCTCCACTGCAGGGAAAAGTGGTGCCCCCTATGGCTGTGCATAAATCCAGAGGTAGGGGGTGAGACGGGGGTGCTCAGGATGGGCTACTGAGAGTGGAAAGGGCATTCCCAGAGAGCCCAAAACAGCTCGCCACCACCTTCCCAGGGTGAGTGTCCTTGCATTCAACCTCTGGCTGGGAGCAGGGCAGGAAAATCAGCAGGTTCCTCACGGGAGTGCAATGCGGAAGCAAACGCAGGCAGGGCCCAGCGTAATTGTATGCAAATCTCCCAAAGAGAGATTAAAACCACTCCTTTTCCTTTGTGGATTTGCAGTTTATTCTCCCTCCCTGTATTCATGCACCTGAATGCTCAATTTTAGCAGCACCCCTAAAACCCCCCATGTTATGCCAAAAGTGAGCTGCTGTCTGCGAACCTACCTGAGCTCTCTCACCAGCCCAAGCAAAGTGTCTCCGGGCATGGGCAAAGGCTGCAGAGGTTGGATGACCAAACTGATACAGAGCCCATTCCTGATAGACAGGGATCATCTGTTCATTCTCTCGACACCAAGCTGGGGATGTGTCCGAAGAGTGTCAGAGATTCCTTAAAAACCCACGAAAAAGAATTTTCTGGTAAGCATCAAACACTGGGAAAGTTATTCAGGCCTTCCAGGCTCTTTCTGGGGTTTTTAAGGAGAAAATGTCCTGAGAGCTGCAATGGGTTGTGAAGATCCCAAAGCATTGGATGATGCTGCTATGGATAAATACCCTCGGCACACAGGGAGAGATGGGATGAAGTGGGACAGACAGGGGACATGGTGTGGCTTCCTGCACCATCTCCTGTGAGCTGGGGACTGGAGCAGCCTGTGCCCATGGCAGGAGGAGATGGTTGGTGTCTGGCTTGATGCCAGTGGGATGCACCTGAGGCTGTGGCGAGTCGGGGCCGGTTGATGAGACCGAACTCTGACTGAACCCCCAGGGTTTGGCAGCAGCCAAGAAATGCTGTTCCAGGGAGACAAGTCAGGGCATGGGGAGCTCATTTCTGCCCATCTTTCTTCAGCTTTTCTCTGGGGTGTGAGTTTCCCCCTCCTGCCTTAGTTTACCTACACAAAGAGTAGCTCCATGGTGCCATTCTTGGCAATCAGGGCAGGAGGAGTTGAGGATTTCTCCACCTCTTCCATCATGGTGACCATTCCACAGCTCTTCTGGCCATGAAAAGGGGCCTCTTAACTAGGAAAGTTAATTAGGAGTGTGGCTGGTGCCAGCAGCACAGGGATGTGTGCTTGGAGGGCTGATGGCTCTGAGAGACATTAATTAGGACGAGTGACCCCCAGAATGCCACGGTCTGCTGGGTCCACATAGCATGGCACAAGGCAAAGAAAGAAGCAGCAAACAAAGGGAAACCCCAGAGCTTTTTCAAGGAGGCCTCCACTGTGCTGAGATGTTTTGGAGTGATGCTCACCCTATAGTGCTGTGGTCACCACTCTGTGTGTGCCAGTGACACAGAGCCCTGGGGACCTCACTCAGGACATGGCTGGTCTATGATTTATGCTTTGTTTCTCTCCCATTTAATGGGATACACAGCCCTGGGAAGCCAGCTGGGGAGCAAGGAACCCCACACTTCTGTAGGGTGGTGCATCCCTATCTGGGCTTAGCAGGAGATGCTCAGCAGCAATGACACAGCACAGAAAATATCCCAGAAGATAACTTAAATGGGCAAATCCCAGAGAGGGGATGAAGGAAAGGCTGTTTTCCTGTAGACTTCCTGTTTCCACCCTGACAGGGGTGGGATGAGCACATCCCACCCCTGCCACTCAGAGTAGGTTGGGAAGGGGGTTGGCAGTGCTGCCCATGCGCCGAGGGAGAAACTGAGTCCCAAGAGGTGCCTGTGATCCCTCAGCCCTGTGCTGGCATAAGGATGTGCCCCAGTTCCCTCTAGCCTGGGTAGATGCCACATCCATGATGCTGCATATTCCCACAGTAGCCAAATGTGTCAGGCCCCACTCGGATCCCTGCCAGATGCCAGCCAGATGCTGCCCACAAGCAGCTGGGTCACTGTGCCAGATGCCTTGGCACAGCAGGATATTGCCAGGCTTTTGTGCTGCCCTGTCAGGGAGGAATTGCTGAGACATCACTGGGTGGAAGAGAAAACTGATCGGAGCTCAGGGAGCTCTGGCAGCGCTGTCCCTGGCAGGGCAGCGGGGTAGGGCAGAGGTCTGTCCCAAGGTCCGCCCCCACGCCCCGCTCCGGGCCCTTTGCCTCGGCACTGCTGCCTCTTCCTCACCACAATAACCACCGGGGTTATTTTATTCCCCAGGGAGCCCCAGGAGTGTTATCGAGCCAGGCTGAGGGCCAGGAGCTATTCCTGCCACCGCTTCCAGCCGGCTCTGTGGGGCAGGAGGGGATTAAACCTTTCCAACCTTGCCAAGCAGTTTCGAGGATGGTTCAAACCCTTTGCTCCCTCTCCAGGGCCACAGCTGGAACAAACCCAGCGCTGTTTGCCCTCTGGTTTCAGTTGCAGTTGCCTGTGGAAGGGCAGGACGGTGCCTGCTGCCTCCAGCCCCGTTGTGCTGTGGGGAGGGAGGAGGGAGTTTGGTGCTATCAGGGCTCTGGAACACCCAGCAGGGATGACAGATCCTTCTGGGGCAAAGACTGGCGTGAAACAGTGACTGCACAGTAAAGGAAAAAAAAAGACTGTGAGGGATGAAAATGTAAAAGTAAAAATGTGAGTTCCGGTTTGCTACAAGGGCTGAATGAGGGGAACCACTTCCCTTGATGGATCTTGGAGATGGTAAAATCATTTTCTGATTGATCTTTGGGGAAGTATTGGGGAGGGGATAAAGAGCTGAGTGGGTGTTGTGGCTGGAAGAGCCCAGGGCCACCCCCAGACCTGGGGCTGTGATGGCCTGGGGACACCTGGGGACTCCTGGAACACCATAGGGGTGGTGGAATATGAGGATTTGGGGCGAAGGAGAAAACCAGGATGAAAGAGTGACAGCAACAGTGGGAAATGTCCAAGGAGGACTGGGCTGGGCTGGATCAGTAGCTCTGAGTGAGGAGGGAGAGGGGGCAAAAAAACCCCCATGATTGCTGCTCTCCAAGCCCATATCTCTCTTTAGCATTTTGTCCCATATTTCTATTTTTAAATTCCCTGCTTTTAGCTTCCAGCTGTCACTTACAGCTCTTGGGTTTGCTAACAGAGCTTTTCCCCCCATTCAGACTCTCGCAGACTGTAACCATCTCACCACCCTCCAAGAGGAAAGTTCTTCTTCCACCCAGACCCTGCAGCCTCTGAGCCCTGCACCCTGCTGCTGCCCAAATTATTGCCTTCCAACCAATTTAAGGCGAATTCTTTTATATCCAGAAATTAATTCAGGACAGCAATTCACTGAGTAGGTTCTCTGTGTTGTAAGAAAAGCTGTTCAAACCCTTCCCACATGCCTAAACCTGCAGAGTCCTATGTAAGACGTGGAAAATTTCTTATCAGCACACAGGATCCGCCTCCTGCCCTGTTCCAGTTCCATCTGTAATCGTTTCCCCCGTGGCCCTAGAGCAGTACAAACACCGCTGGAGCAGTCCGAGCGCTGGCGAAAGCAGCGTCTCAGCCGATCCCCGGGGACGCGCTGTCCAGGACGGCGACGCTGCAGCGGGACATGTGACATTCCGCAGGGCTCACAGCAGCCGCCGGACAATCGGGGAGACGTTCCCACAGCTGGGCGCCTTCCTCGGGAACGCGGGGCCAGAATTCCCTGCCACGAGCTCGGAGTGCATCAGCTCCGCTGGACGTGGAGGCTCCTGCTGCCTCTCCAGCCTCTCCTTCCAAGAACTGGGGGATGTGGGGGCAGGGCCTAGCGGGGGTTCACCCAGCCTCACACTGCGGAGCCCCGGAGGAATTTGTGCCCGGGAGGTCACTCGGTGATGCCCCGGACCTGCTGCCACAGCGGTGCCGCACGGCTCCGGAGGTTGGAGAGGAGGGAAAAGGGGGATCCATCAATGCTGCACAGGCCAAGGGGTGTCAGCTGGGCGGCGGCAGTTTGGGGTCTGACATCCCCCAGATTCTTTCCGAGCCCTGGGGGAGCAGAGGGTAGGCGAGGGGGAATTCAGGCACTGCATATCCCTTGCTGAGAAAGGCTGGGAAAAGGACCAGGCTGAAGGGCAGAGACCCTGGACAGGCGTTGTGAAGGCAGTAACCCCAAATTTCCTCTCCTCACCACAGAAGCAGCCCTTTCCACAAAAAGCCTTGGCTGGAGCAGTGTTTGCCATCCATGTCCATCTCCTCCATCCAGGTTGGGCACGTGGGGATGGAGCAGGGAAGGAGCCTCTTGATGTGTCCCCATGACACTCACACCAGCTCACCCTTCCCAAAATATTATAGGGAGGCAGGAGCTGGGATGTTGCTCCTCTAGGGATCCCCTGGGATTAAAAGGTACCGAGGCACTGGAAACTGGGAAATTGGAAAAGAAGCTCAGGGTCCCCTCCTGGGGACAAGGGACCTCCCCAGCCCCAGGGGCAACTGAGGCTCCCAGTTTCACAACCCTAAATAAATGCTCTTGAAAGGGCAGATGTGAACTCCAGTGGCTGAGGGGCTCCCCCCTACCCCAGCCATTTCACTTTCCCAAAGCAATTAAATCCATGGAGCCAAAGGGACCAGATGGGACACAGGTANTATATTATGTTAAATAATTATTAATAATTTATTGTTTATTAATAGTATTATTTATATTATTTTATATTTCTGCTGTGGAAGAAATAGAGAAGGGAACCCCTAAATCACACTCCTGTCCCTCCCTATGGGATGAAAGCCAGCTGCTCCCCAAAACAGATTTGGGGGCAAATGTATCTGCTACAGCTGAGGCCAAAAATTCCTTCTCCAGGACAGTTTCATCCCCAAATTAGCAGGAAAACACAAAGGAAAGTGTTTCCGGGGAGTCCCCCCACTTTTCTGGAACCTCCCCTTCCCGGATTAGGATGTTTTGGCCCAAAAGATGAATGAGGGAACTGGGACTAGAGCAGGAACCGCAGGAAGCCAAACCCTGGGAGCTATTTTCGGCCGTCAGGCAGGAAAAGCACCTGTTGGGGTCATTACGCCGCGGGAAAAAACAAACCTCGAGATTTTCTCCCTTGGGGGGGTGGGTCGGAAATAAATAACTGGGATCATCCCTGCTGGAGAACTGCATCTGGTTACAACGGAAACACCCCACGGATTCCAGATCCTGATTCCCCCTTCTCAGCCCCCAGGGGCCCCACCCTGGATCCTGGGGGAGAAGGGCGGGTTCCCCCTAAAAAAGGGGGATTCAATGTGGTCTGAGATGCTTTTGGGCTCTGGCTCGAAGTGTGCATCCCTAAATCCGGACTCGGCTGTGCATAACCGGGCTGTTGGTGCCCTCTCCCGTCCAGCTACGGTGGCTGATGGCTCCTGCATCCCTCCTGCCATCCTTCATTCATCGCTCCTCTATCCCTCCCGCGTCCCTCCTCCCTCCTTCTGCACGGAGCCGAAGACCTTGACCCTCCCTGGTCCCATGGAACCCTCGGGCAACCTGACCTAGGAACGGAGGGTTTATCCTTGGTCACAACCTCATGGCTCCACAAATTTGCCTTTCAAGGCATTTTTCCTCGCAGGCAGCCAGAGGTTTCCTCAGTGTCTGAGAAGGGCTGGGAGGAGCTAGATCCCCTGAAACGGGGCACGGGGAGCACCCCAAAAACACCTACCCCGTTTCTGTTCCCTACACCAAAACCCACCAGGCCTTCTCACCCCTCCCAACCCCTTCTCATCCTCCGGGCTCTCCTCCCCCCTGCCTGTGCTCCGGCTCCATCGGCTCTTTGGGACCAGGACATCCCCGGGCGGGGCTGGCCCGGGGAACCCCACGGGGTGCAGGTCTGAGAAGGGCTGGGAGGAGCTAGATCCCCTGAAACGGGGCACGGGGAGCACCCCAAAAACACCTACCCCGTTTCTGTTCCCTACACCAAAACCCACCAGGCCTTCTCACCCCTCCCAACCCCTTCTCATCCTCCGGGCTCTCCTCNCGCCGGCCGGGATTCTCCTCCAGCCCCCGGAGCGGTGCCGGAGCGGCGACAGTTGGGAATGCAAGTGGGGTCGAGGTTTTCTGAGGCTGGGCCCCCCAGACAGGGGGGAAATCGGGAAGGGGTGAGGGGGGGGCACAGAAATGCTCTGCCCGTGCCAGGGGAATTTTCAGGGTGGGGCCCCTCCGGAAGGGCTGGGGGCCCCTCCTGGGGAGCGGCACGTCTGGCATCACTGTTGGCATGTCAAGCGGGGGGAGTCTGCTGACCCTTGTCCCCCGGGGAATCCCACGCTGAAGCCACAAAATCGTCACAACCCTCCCTCCCTGTCTCTCTGAGTTACCACAGGGTGCCCTTCATGAGGGGAGAGGAGGGGAGGTGCCACTCCTCCTTGTGCCAAAATTTGCTGTCAATTGGAGTGGGAGCAGAAAACTACAGGAGCCACTGGTTTATGAAAGCTCGACATGAGCATCACAAACTCCTTTTTCCTGTATTCACCAGATCTTGGTCCTGCAGCATCAGCCCCAGTCAGGCCACGGAGGGAATGGAACATGACCACCATGGCGACAAGCTGATGGTCACCCACCCAGGACACCTGGCTGGCAGTCACCCAGATATCTCCCTGCTGGTTCCAGGCATTCCATTTCAGGGCTGTCCCTGCCGAGGGATGCTGCTGTCCCTGCCGAGGCACACTGCTGTCCCCAGGTCCCGTCCCCGGGCCTCACACCCTCCCCTGCCTGGACAGCTGTCCCCTCTTGGGGTCAAACAGCTGCCACATGTCACTGCTGAATCCCTCACATTCATGGGTCTTCCTCTGAACACCCACCTGTCCTGCAGCTTGCTCCCACCACAGTGTCCCACTGCGGGGAAAACAACCCCTTGTTGACAGCCCAAGTCCCCCCTGCTCCTCCCTCACCGACA